>RCUC01160656.1:0-25293 GCA_003697995.1 Taxidea taxus jeffersonii | reverse complement strand
ATAGTTTTGTCAGTATTATTTCAAATCGTTCTGATACTTATATATCATGTTTTTCTGGTCTAATTGTGTTTATTGGCACCTCTAGGGTGCTGTTAAATAGAAAGCATCTTGCTTTTTTCCAGTTTAAGGAGGTTTCTATTTCTGTTTAATCAGGGCTGTTAAAAAGTAAAATTTGGAGTGTGTATTCTGTGTTTGCATAACAGTTTATGGTTTTTTAAAAATATAATTACTAATGTAATGAATTATGTATACAATCATCCTTTGCTTTGGTAGGATTAACCCACCTTGGCTTGGTTGTGCTGCAAGTGTGCTAACATGTTACTTAATATTCTTATATTCATGTTGAGCAGCAAGGTTGGTTTATAATTGCCTTTGCTATGTTATCCTTATTTGAGTATTGGATAAGGGGTTTTGCCAGCCTTCGAGAATTAGTTGAAAAGCAAATTGTATTTTTCTATGAAGCGATTTATATAACATTGAAGTTATTTACTTCCTGAAATCTTGATAGATCTTACATTTAAGGTGTACATGGTGCCTTTTTAAATTTTATTTTTAAAAATTCCAAGCTAAAAATATTTCAGACATCTAGGAAATAATACAGTAGACCATCATGATCTCATTCTCCAAGTTTAAAAGATGTTAACTCTTTACTATATTTTTCTCAGTTCTAACCCTCCCCCCACCTCCAATATATATACATGTTCTCTTCCTGTGAGTGAGCAGCAAAATCTCTCAGGAATGTTTACCAATCAATGTTGCAATGTTTCTTTATTGTGTTTTAAGAATAAACATTCCATAATTATGTCACAGATGCTATGGAGTGTTCGAATTTACATTTGCCCCCTTCATGGGGAAGATGTGCTCATTTTTACTATATGTGCTATGCAAAAGCTGCATCCTTCCTTTATTTTTAATAAGAAGATATTAGGGACGCCTGGGTGGCTCAGTTGGTTAAGCAGCTGCCTTCGGCTCAGGTCATGATCCCAGCGTCCTGGGATCGAGTCCCACATCGGGCTCCTTGCTCAGCAGGAAGCCTGCTTCTCCCTCTGCCTCTGCCTGCCACTCTGTCTGTCTGTGCTCCCTCTCTCTCTCTCTAACAAATAAATAAATAAAATCTTTAAAAAAAAAAAAAAAGGGACGCCTGGGTGGCTCAGTTGGTTAAGCGGCTGCCTTCGGCTCGGGTCATGATTCCAGCGTCCTGGGATCAAGTCCCACATCGGGCTCCTTGCTCGGCGGGGAGCCTGCTTCTCCCTCTGCCTGTGCTTGCTTGCTCTCTCTCCTTCTCTCTCTGTCAAATAAATAAATAAATAAATAAATAAAAAAGAAGATATTAAACGGTGTGGCTAAGGCTTATAACCTCATTTGTCCTTTTTTACTAACAGATAACTACGCTGATATTAATGTGGGTCTTTCCCTAAGTGTTTTCATCCTCATTTTACACGTGTATTTAAAAAAACATGGGATTATTTTATGTTTTTAAATATTATGGAAAAAAGCCCATTGTATCTATAATTTTGAAACCTGCTCTTTTTCATCCAGTACTGCGTCTTTGAAATGTAGCTGTCAATACCTGTTGATCTTTCCATTTTTTCACGATATAGTCCCTGAAATTGGTATGCTGCTTAAATCAGTAATGTCTTAAAATTGTCAGCATTTCTTTCTTAATGACAAAATAATGGTGTACCTTAAACTGATGCCATCTAAGATTTGATTAAACCCTGTAGTTAATTCCTCTTAATTGCTTTTGTAAAGCATTCTATTGTTTGAATATAGCACAGTTAATCCATTATAAAACATAGTTAATCATTTGTCTTGATGGTAATCAGATATTTTGCACTTTCACTATTACAAACTAGTACCAAAGTGAACAAGCATTCTTCCTTCATAAAAACAACCATTCTGAATGGAAATGCTGAATTTAATGAATACGGATATGCTACTTTTATATATTGCCAAATCGCATTCCAAAGTACTTGTATTACTTTATATTCCCACCAAGGATGCATAGGAGATTTTGTTTGCTTTTCATCTTTAGACTTGTATCCATTTGAAATTAACTTTGTGTATGCTGTGAGTTAGGGTCTTATTTTTTACAAATGGCATAGCCATTCACCTCAACATTATTACTTAGTAGTTGATTCTTTCTACTTTTATTTAAATGCCATATCTGTCATATACCAAGTGACAATGTATTAAAAACTGCATTTATAATGTTTCTAGGCTCTCTTTTGTGTTCCATTAGTGTATGTATATACTCCAATAACCAGTGTATTTTCATAATATAGTTTTGTAGAAAGGCATCTCCCTTATTAATATTCTTCAAAATTGTCTTAACTTTTGTCTTTTCACATGTCCTCATGAATTTTAAAATCAGTTTGGTAAATTCTGGGAAAAGTCCTTGGGATTTTTATTTAAATTGCGTTGAACTTTTTTTTAAAAAGTTTATTTTGGAGAGAATGACCATTGATACTGTTGATACTAAATCTTCTCACCCATGAATAGAGTCAAGTGATGGTTGTCTGTCTTCTATATCTATCAGTAAAGTGGTAGGCAACAGTCATGCAAATTGTATCCTTCCTTAAAATTGCTCTTCCTAATTGTTTGTTGCTGGTGAATAAGAACACTAATCTACCTTTACTCCTTTACAATGAGTCCTTTGAGGCCTAGGCCAAAGCTTTTTTTAGAAGCTGAAGCTCTTACCTTTTTAGCCTCTTTTGTGGTTGTTTAACACAAGTTTTTCACTTTTTCTTGAAGTTGTGGTAACCCAAATTTTCTTTGGTAATTGTGAATGGATTTTAAAATTTGTTGGTAAAAGTTTTTAATAGGTTATTTTATTTTATAAATCTCTTCAGCGGCTCTATGTATTTATTTTTTTTCTTGACTCAAAAATCTTTGGCATCTCTTGTTTTTCCTCTGTCATTGGATTTCATTGAAATTTTCTAAGAGCCAGCTTTTGGTTTTATTTTTTTAATTTTTTTTTCTGTCATTATACTATTTTTTTTCCATTTTATTTTATTTTATTTCTTTTCAGTTGTTCCAGCTTTTGGTTTTATTGATTGTTTTTTATTGTTGCTTGTTATCTTTGTAATTCCTACAACAATCTTCAACTGTACTTGAATTTATTTTAGTTCTTCTTTTCGTCTCCTGAGTTGTATTCTTAGTTCATGTACCTTTAGTCTCTTTTGTTTTCTAATATAGACATTCTAAGTACTGCTTGATTACATTTCAGGGGATTTCTGTTTTGGTTTTTTGTAGTGTTCCCCTTATTACTCCTTTCTAAATAGCTTATAATTTTAGTTTTGATGCTTAAGCTAGGTGGTTTTTTATTTTCTCCCAGAGGGCTTTTTAAAATATTCTGAACAGATAGGTTTGAAGGTGGGGGAGTGTTTTTATTTTGTTATCTTTTTGTGATTAATATTCAATTTAAATATGGGCCAAGAATGACACTTATGTGATTTTGCCTCTTGCTCTGTATTGAGAGATTTTTGCTTGTGTGTTTCCATAGGTGTCTGAAAAGAAGGTTTGCCCAAAGTATTTTAGGTACCAAATTCTATAAATGAATGTGTGTTTTAGATTGAGCTTGTTTATTGGATTATTTAAATTTTTTAATCTTGTTTTTATTGTCTGGCAAACCTGTTGGTTTAAAAGATAGTTCTGTTATCCCCCATAAATGTGAATATGTCATTTTTCATTTTATCAGCTTTTACTTTATATATATCAAAGTTGTGATAGAGGGTCTGTGACTGATACATATCCTTGATGGATTGTACCATTTCAACAGTATAAAATATGTTTTCCTCCTTTAATGCTTTGCTTGAATTCTGTTTGATTTTAATCTTGCTATACTTTTTGGTAGTATTTGATACCCCTTTTATCCAGCTTTCCTGCATCATTTTGTTTTATGCCTGATTTTGAAAAAACTTACAGTTCTCTTTATTATTTCTTTATTTTCCTTCATTTTCTCTGTTCTGTTTCTGGAGTTCTTTTTACATTTCTAGAGCTTTTCAAGTTGTCTTCCACATCTCAGCTTTTTCCTTGCAGTACATATTTCCAATATGTGTCTTGGGCTATGGTTCTTCCCTAAAGATTTGTCTTTGCTTTCTCAAATCTTTAAAAATTTCTACATTTCTTTTTCTTGTCTTACTGTAGATTTATCTGCAGTGTGTGTGTGTGTGAATGTTCTTTTATTACTTGCTTTCATAAAATAATTTAATAAAATAATGGCTAATACTCAATCCAATGACTGGATCCAGTAGAATCCCTTGATTTCAGCATTTGGGTTGTCTTCCTACTCATTTTTCTTTCTTTTTTGTTTGGGGTACTACAGTTTCTTATGCTTGTGCTTAATCCATCATCTTTGAGCCTTCTTGAGCTGCTTAAAAAACAAAAGGACAAAAAATCTAGTTATCTTTAGCATGTTTGTGCTACTATGACATCCTATAGTTGCCATCACTTCAGTTTTTCAGAGCTTCTAGTGTCCAGCACAATTCAGAGCAACTCTTTTTATGAATGGTTACTAGAGATCATCAATGACCAAATCCAACCCTTTCTTTTCAGTTCTCTTTTTCATAATTTCTACATACCATTTGGTTTTTGACAGTGTTAGGGGAGGGTTTTTTCCTACCTTTCTGAGTGTCATTTTTACTGGTGGTTTTTCTTCCTTCACCCACTCCTGAACTGGCATTGTAAGTTAATGTGAGAATTGTCAACGTTTTTCCCTCTTTCCAAAGACAAAAAATTTTACTGACTTCTGCACAGTACCGATGGTACTGTTAGTATTCACTGCTTAAGAAAATGTATACATATATGACCCTAACAGTTAAGTAGAGCCATGTCATAAATATATTTAACTTATGCTGATTTTAGAACCTATTCTCTTTGAAAAATATGATTCCACTATCTCCTTTAATCCTCACAACAACATATGATAAAATAAGATTGAATAAGATATAAAAGGCAAATATTTAAACAATGAAGTAAATCTTGCAAAAAGATTCTTCATTCACCAGTGTTTTCATAGTTACCTTAAAGGCAGAGTTGTTTGAATACTCTGACATCTAAATATACATACCTTTGTATTTTTCATAGGTTTAAGACATTGATTCTCAAATTTTAGTATGCACTACTTTGTGTCATGTATATAAAACCATGGGAGATGTGAGGGATTTTCAAGGGTACTTTTGACTATACCTGAATTCATATGGCAAGCTTAGATCTGGCACACTCAAGAAATTATTATTCTCCACATGCATTTGACTGCCATTACTACAGATATGGAAAAGGCATTTATGTGTAAATGTAGATCCATTCATTCCTGTGTTAACTCCATGTGCAAAGCAGATTGTAGACAAATAGCTAACAGAGCCTCATGCTGCTGGCTCTGTAGATGTATTTAGATGTGCGACCTTAGGCAAGTCATTGTACATGACTGTGCTGCAATTCCCACATCTGTAAAGTGGGAGTAAGTGGCTTTTTAAAAAATCTCAAAGTACAACTCAAATAAATGCAGTGTGGAAAAAAAAAACAAAACTGTAAATGATAAAGCCCTTAGTTAGCAAGAATTCCATTATTGGGATAATTACCCACTTTGGGACAAGGGAGAGTAATAGTTGGTTTTTAAAATATGTGTAACTGAAAAAGCAAGATACACAAGGAACTGAGAGTTAATGTGAGTGTGTGTGTGTGTGTGTGTGTGTGTGTGTGTGTGTGTGTGTGTGTGTTAGGGTACATATATTCCATGTTTACTGCTTTAGGACAGAGGTAGGGGATATCCAAACTGTGTTGACATCCTCTTACAGTATCCATCTTTGATGGGTTTCTTAAATCCCTGACCTCTGCTTATTACCCGAATTATGTTCATCTTTCCCACAATCCTGTTGTGGCTTTTTTCAGGTTTTTTTTTAAAAACTGTGCTAAAACACACATCATAAAATTTGCCATCTTAACCATTTTTAAGTGAACAGTTCAGTGGTATTAAATACATTCATAGTGCACAACCATCACCAACATATATCTCCACAAATCTTGGAAAAGTGAAGCTATACCCATGAAATAATACTTCCCCATTCCCCCTTCCTCGCACCCTGGGCAGCTGCTATTCTCCCTTTTCTGTATGATTTGACTACCCTAAGTACCACATAGAAGTGGGATCCTACAATATTTGTTTTTTGGTGACTGGCTTATTTTACTTAGCATAATGTCCTCAAGATTAATCCATGTTGTAGCGTGTGTCAGATTTCCTTTCTTTCTTTCTGAAGGCTGAATGATATTCCACTGTCTGTATGTACATATGTCCCACATTGTGCTTGCCCATCTGTCAGTGGACACTTGGGTTGCTTTTACATTTTAACTATTGTGAATAATGCTGCTGTGAACATGGGTGTTGCAAATTTCTATTTGAGAGTCACTTTCAGTTCTCGTGGGTATTTATCCAGGAGTGGAATTACTGGGTCAGGGTGATGCTATTTAAAAATTTTTGAGGAACCTTCATTTTGTTTTCCACAGTGGCTGTGCCAGTTTACATTCCCACCAGCAGTACACAAGGGTTCCAATTTCTCCACACCACTGATCTTGTTTTGATTCCTGTTTATTATGTCTTGGTCTGTAATCCTATCCAAACCTGAATCTGACACCAAACCCTGTCCCTTCTTCCTTTACCTTCTGCTTATTAACCTATTAACTTTACCCTCTTAAGTGGTCCAACTTGATTGCACTGTAGAAATGCCATTGCTTTTCTGAATACCTAGGATATGACCTACATGGAATCTTATTTATCCCACCTTTTAAAACCAGGAGACTCTATTCTTTCTATGCCATGGCAACTGCTGAAAACAAAAGGAATGAAGTAAATAGAAAATTTCTTACGTAAAGAAACAGCCATAAATGCATACCACAGATTATGAAGAATATCTGTCAAATATTTTTGGACTAAAGGTGAATTCCAACAGCATCATGAAAGAAGCCTTCAAGAAAGAATTCTCTAAAATAATCCCCTCTCTGAAAAGTCCACTTAAAAACCCTTTAGTAGGAGTGGCAAAATGATCATGGGGCTTGGTTAGACCCATGACAAGGGCTGGAAATGAGAAATTTCATGGAATCATAACACTTTCTGCATTTCAGCCTCCAGATGGAGAGAGAATTGATCTGAAAGTGAGAAATGGCCAAGGGGAAGCACAGCTGCACAACCCTCTTGCAGTTGGTGACTGAATTCAGCCGAGAGAAACACCAGCTGGATCTCCAGAAAATCTATGACAAAGGCTTTACTGTGGAGCCATTCTGACCTCTTGCTCTGCAGGAGTTGATGCAAAAACTGAGTGTGGATGTGCTCTCTCCCCCACCCACCTAAATGAAAGCTGTCAGCTGCTTTGGATAACCAATTTCACTGACCATGTCCTGGATATTGTAAATAGAGGGCCTTGGGTAGAATTGCCCTCATTAGAAGATGAGTGATGGGCAGAAAGGAACCAGCAGAACTGGATAGTCCCCACAACCCAACCGTACCCTTCCTACTGCCACAGCCACCCCCCTGCAAAAGGAACAGAATAAGCAAAAGGCAGTGAAGAGTATCTGTCAAAAGAATATCCCAGGAAAGCAGATGCAGACATTTTCCACACTCTCAATGAAATGCAAGAACTCAGAAAAGGAGCCCAGAGAAGTGATGAGATTGAGGACATGAAAACTAGCCTGCAAATAGTTACAGGTAAAAGTATATCAGGGATCAAAATAAGATCTAGTAGATACACATTAAATCCTTTGTCCTTGAAATAGAACATACTTTTTCAAACAACCTTGGATCATTTACAGAAATTGGCTATCATGTCACAAAGAATCTCAAATTCCAAAATTAAAGATTAATTAAAACCAAAGAAATACCTAATTACTTAGACTTATTTTAAATACTCTCAGGTCAAGGGTGAATATCTAGGAAGTAACTAATAAAAATACCACAAGTCAAAGGCAATTTACATAGATCTTATGGTTGAGAATGCAAACTTCACAGCCAGAGACCGATCAGGTTTGTTTCAGCTTGTACTACATGTTAGATGTGCAACCTTGAGCAAGTTGTATAACCTCTCAAGTTCTCCATAAAGGAATGTGAAGAAGAACCTGGCACATGGTAAGTGCTCATAAAGTATTGGCTGTTGGTACCATTTTCTAAATGACCAGTGGGGCTAGAATGGAGTAAAGAAGGGAGAGCCATGCGCTAAGTGAGGTCAGAAATGTAGGGAGCACAGATGTAGGTCTTGTAGGCTGATGTAAGGACCATATCTTTTTCTCTTGAGTGTGTTGGGAAGCCATTTGAGGTTTTGAACGGAGGAGTCTTATACTCTGACTTCCATTTTAAGACAATCCTCCGGCTAAGACAATGAGGATAGACTGAGAGAAGAGGGCTGAGAAAGGAAGGCTAATTAAGGAGACTGTTGTATTAATCTGAGTGATATATGCCTGGAAAGCCAAACTGAACTTTAGGGAAATGAGCCTGCTCGCAGATCCCAGTTCCAGAGCCTGAGCTGACACGTGTCACCTTGTTCATGAACTAGAGACCCTCTCCTTCAGGAGAACACCTGGTGGAAGGTGCTGGAAGGAACCAAGATGTGGCATTTTCTCTCATGGTTAAGGGGTGGGGTGAGAAATCCCTCTTGTGAGATATCCACACAAGTTTGGAGGCCACTGATCCTCCAGACTGGGAATCAGTTGGCCTCAAGCTTTAAAAGAGGGTTCCAGAGCTACCCTTGGTGAGTGTAGAGAGGAACAAACTGAGAAACAGAAAATATGTGAAGGAGAAATTTATCAAATGAAATTATGTTCACTGCGTGATCTCACCTTATTACTGCCTCTTAAATATTTGCAGTTCAGGGACGCCTGGGTGGCTCAGTTGGTTAAGCGGCTGCCTTCAGCTCAGGTCATGATCCCAGCGTCCTGGGATCAAGTCCCGCATCAGGCTCCTTGCTCGGCAGGGAGCCTGCTTCTCTCTCTGCTTCTGCCTGCCACTCTGTCTGCCTGTGCTCGCTCTCTCTGAAAAATAAATAAAATATTAAAAAAAAAAATTTGCAGTTCATTGCTGCAGTTGGGTTTGTTTGGATATACTGTGAAGAAATAGGGTTCTCTGCATTAATATAAGGCAGAATCAGGGACACTGGGTTAGTGTTTTTGGGTTTGGTAACTTGGAATGCCACAAGTGCCTTTTCATAGGGTAGGTGTCAGGATCCCATAAGGGTGGAGGGGAAGGGGGCTGAAGCCAGACTGGGCTGAGCAGATGGGAAGTTGGGAAATGGTGACAGTGGAGACTGATTTGGGGATGTTCGGATGATAAGCCAAGAGGAGAGGGTTGGTTTTTTTTGTTTTGTTTTTTGTTTTTTTATAATAGATTAAGCTTGAATATCTTTTCTCCATTGGAAATACATATTTTGGGGTTCCTGCCCACAGCCATTTTTAAGGACAATGCCCTGACCCACAACTCCTACTGAGTCGCATGAGATTTTTTTTCCTCTGGCTCTAGGGACCGTGAAGGGGTAGCTGATTCACAAGTGACCTATGCATTGTGTAATCTGTCTCAGAACATAAGCCACGCCCATCTGAGTTTTCCTCTAGGTATCTGAATTAAAAGACCCAGTTTTTAGTGAGCTGTGGATAGTAAATACAAAACCCCTGGGCCACTCTGGGCCACATGCACGAGGAAGTGAAACCCTCAGAGACATGTGGATGAGAGAGAGGCTGGTCTCCAGAATGAATCAGTTCCTGCACCTTTTGAGCTCTATGGTCTTAACAGGACCCTCTCACCATTTCCTATTTCTCAGATTGGTTTGAAGGGATTTCAGCTTCTCCCAGATGAAAGGACCCTGACTGGAGTAGTCTTCCCGGGTTTTCTTGTTTCTGGCTCCTCTCTGCTCCGATGTGTGGTACAGGTAAATACCAGGGTGAGTATCTGTGTGCTATCTTCACCATGTTATTGACCTGTCCTGCACAATAAAGTGTCAGCTCAGTCAGGCCTTCGAAGTCTGACAGGATGTGGCCTCATCCTGCCTTTCCAAACATCCCCCTGCCATTTTCTAATGTTAACTCCTCCAGTTAAACTGCATAGGAATACCTATCCCCTTAGCTCCCCGCATGTCAGCATTCTTGTGCTTAGATCATCTCATCCTATTTGCTTGTGATCTGTGCCCCTTCTATTCAAAGTGTGGCCTCACTGTAGCACAGAGGGGGCATCACCCAGGCCCCACTCCAGACCTCCTGACAACCTGACAACCCCGGGTGATTGGAAGCCATATTAAAATTTGAGAAGCTTGGGCACCTGGGTGGCTCAGTGGGTTAAGCCTCTGCCTTTAGCTCAGGTCATGATCTCAGGGTCCTGGGATCAAGTCCTGCATCGGGCTCTCTGCTCAGCAGGGAGGCTGCTTCCCTCTCTCTCTCTGCCTTCCTCTCTGCCTACTTGTGATCTCTCTCCTTCTCTCTGTCAAATAAATAAGTAAAATATTAAAAAAAATTTTTTTTTTTGAGAAGCTTTGGTCTATGCCATCTATTGGTGGTCTCAGCCTCAGGGCCGTTTTCCCCACTGTATCTTTCCTGACCCTGCAGTGATTGTTCACCTCACCCTGAACACCGGTAGCATGGCCGAAACCAACAGCTTTCTTGGGTGCTCACTGTAAACTGATCACTAGAGGAACCACATGTATCTAAGTGTCACCTAATTTATCCCTCAGAACAATTCTATGAGGTCTTGTTACCCCCATCTTATAAAGGAACCAAGACTCAGAGTAACTCACTGTGTTCAAACAGCTAGTGTCAGAAACAGCATTTGAACTTAGCTCTTTCTGATTCTGAGCCCACAAACCCTTTCATATATCCTTAAAGTAATAAGACCAACTAAAACCAGACACACGAGAGCATACAAATCCAAATGAATAGTCAAGAGTATTAACTGTGATGATGTGTCATTATCACTATGCAAAGTACAACTACGAAATTATCTATGGAGGAAATTAACAATTTCAATTACGCTGATTATAGGCAAACCACGCATAGCCTGTGCTGCTTCTCTGATACTTGATGTTTTCACCTTTTGAAGATTGAACATCTTATCCATGTAATTTTTGTAAAGCTTCCATAAAACAGAAACTCTTTAAAGTTTAAAATATCTCCTGCTTAAAAATGCTTCAGTGCTTTACACACACTAAAGACACAATAAATATGTATTGAATTCATTTGATTCTCACAATCATTGTGTCCTCATAGTCCCTAACTGGGTCCCTGATAGCATATCCCAAAATGAATTCCCAATCTTCCCACCACATCCACCTCTAAGACTGCTCCAGCCTCAGCTCTCCTGCTGTTGATACCAACTTTATCCTTCCAGTTATTCAAGGCCCAGGCCCTAACTTTTGACTCTGATTCTCTCTTGCATCCCTTCCAATCTGCCAGGAAGTCCTGCTGACGTAAAATACGTACTTCCACTGCCACAATTACTCCATACCCCAGGGTATTAGTGTGCTAGGACTGCAGATTAAACCCCAGAAATTTACTGTCACCCTTCTGAAGGCTACACGTCTAGTCTCGGCAGCTTTGCTTCCTTCCAAGGGCTGTGAAGGAAAGGTGTGTCCCAGGCTTTACTCTCTGGCTCATGGATGGCCATCTTCTCCATGTGTGTCTCCATGTTCACTAATTTCCCATTTATTAAGGTACCCATTATATTGGATCAAGGACCACCCTAATAACATCACCATAATTTAAATATCTGTAAGGAACCTATGTCCAAATACAGTCACATTCTGAGGTACTGAGGATAATGTGTTCAGCATATTAGGACACAATTCAACACATAACACCTGGATTCTTGTGGAAGCTCTTTCCCTGGTCTTTCTACTTCTCTTGTCCCCTGGAGTCTATTCTCCACACAGTAGCCAGAGTTATCTTTTTAAAAATGGAAGTGAGATCATATTTCTCTTTTTGCTTATGATCCCTAATGCATCATCTTTGGAGTAAAAGCCAAAGTAATTATCATAGCCTATGTGCAGAGCCCTGTGATGGGCCCCCCATTCCCTCTCTGCCTTCATCTCCTTCTGTTCTCACACACTCTGCTTCAGCCCCAGGGGCTTCCTCACAGTTCTTGTCATGCCAGACAAGGGTCCATATTATACTGTTTGTATGGAGCATTTCCTCTGCCTGGAATATTCTTCTCTCAGATATTGGTATGTCTTGTTCTCATCTCCTTCAAGTGTTCAAATGTTTCTGACTCAATTCAGGCCTTCCCTGAATTCCTTATATACAATTGCATCTCCCACCCTTGCATTCCTTATGACCCTTTTATGCTTTATTGTTCTCTACAGAACTCATTACTTTCTGGTACACTATATTATATAGTACCCTTTTTTATTTTGTTGTCTGTCCTCCTCCATTTGAATGTGGCTCAGTTCTCAGTCTCATCTCCAGGGTCTAAAACAATGCTTCCTTGCTGGCAGTCAATATACACATATAGTATGAATAAAAGAATTCCCCTTTTATAAGTGTTGAAACTAGAAAACAGAGAAGTTATGCACTTTTCAAGGTTACACAGTGAGTTGGTAGAGCTTGGATTAGAACCCAGGCAGCCTCCTGGTTCAAAGCTCTTTGTACCATAACCAGACCATAAAAATTGTCTTTGCCACAATGACCTCAATATATATGCTAAATGAAGCTTAAAATATAGATTTAATTTTCATTTTAAAGCCTATTTCCTAATCAACAAGGTTATTGCTATCTTAATAGCCAAGTTGGACCATCACATTATCAGTCTAATTGGTCCAACCCTAACCTGTAGGGCGGGTACCATTAGCACAGTCCCCAAACATAAACTCTCTCAGCTGACTTGGGGGTTGCATCTGAACCATTGATGATACCAATATTATTTTGTATCATTTTAATTTTTATCAGGTAATTTATAGATATTATTGGAAAAATCAACAATTATGGAAAATAATTACAACAAAATGTCCCAAACTCTCAGGATAATATATCTCTTGAATGCCACCCAACTCCACTCTTTCTGCACTCTCTCTCCAAGGTTGTTTCTTTCTGTGTGGTGCTCATTCTATGACTTGTCCTTCTCTTGGGCGAAATCTGTTTACTAGCTCTCATGTCTTCTTCTTATATTATTTCCTTATTTTGCCAGAACTCATCTGCCAGTAAATTCTTAAGAAACAGTTATGGAAAATAAATTTGTGAGTACTTGCATTTCTGAAAATGTGTTTATTCTATATTCACACTTGACTGTTATTTGCCCACAACACAGACCCCCATGTCAATTTTAGGGCAAGCAGGGGAAAGGGATATATATTGGTGTGGCGCTCTGGAAAATTCCATCCGCCATAGTGAGTGAGTTAGCAACAGGTGTATTTGCCTCTTTTAGTTTCTGGCTCCTCCTTCCTTGCCTGGTCCCTGATCCCTAGCTCCATTTTTCCTGTGAGCTCCCCTATAGCCTTTGGAAATGTTGACCTTTCTGACCCCTGACCCTGGGCTCCATCCCATGCCAGTGTCAGCTTTCTTCCCCTTGGCTTTCTGTTTTGTATCTCACTGCTACCCTCAGCTCACATGTCATTGACACTTTGATTAATTTGTCTGCAAACCTTATGAAGGAGAAATCGTGCTGGCAATTACAGTAATCTAATCCAAAAGACAAGTACAACAGAGGCCATTAATCTGTCTTTGCTTATAAAGCTTTGCATTTCCCCTTTCCCTTCCTCCAGTTTACAATTTTTCCTGCTGCCAAAAACCTAAAGCGAGAGCATTCAAACACAGAAACCAAATAATTTAAAAGAAAAACAGTTTGCATTTGAGGAGGTTTGCTTTTTGGCGGAGGATTATTGCAAATACAGAGCTTCCTTTGCAGATTGATGTGTTTAGAGACCAGTGAAAGGGGCAGTGCTGTTTAGAGCTTAGGGATGTGAAGCCACAACCAGTAGAAGACTGAATGAAAGACCACCCACAGTATTCCTGTGACTGGGAATGTACAGTTTGAGCATGGGTTAGAAAAACTATAAGGGACCTTACATACAAGGGAAGATACAGAGTAGCTGAAGTTGAGAGGGAAAGGGGATTTCTTGGGAGAAAAGCTGTCTCATGATCACCTATCCCCCTTCCCCCAAACACACAAGTAGTACTGGGTTTGCTAGGCCAGCAGAGCTGGCGTTGGCCTGGAGACCCAAGCAGTAGGAGGGAAACTGTACCCTGCATGGTCTCGCTGTTCCACGGCACACAATCCTGGTTACCAGATGTGGGGCCTGGGTAAGGACGTGACTTAGGGTCATTTAAAAAAGATCTTGTCCATACAGATGTAGAGAAAAGAAGGGCCACATGCATCCCAATATTCATAGCAGCAATGTCCATGATAGCCAAATTGTGGAAGGAGCCGAGATGCCCTTCAACAGACAAATGGATAAAGAAGATGTGGTCCATATATACTATGGACTATTACTCAGCCTTCAGAAAGGATGAATACCCACCATTTGCATCGACATGGATGGAACTGGAGGAGATTATTCTGAGTGAAATAAATCAAGATAAGAAAGACAATTATCATATGGTTTCACTTATTTGTGGAACATAAAGAATATCATGGAGGACATTAGGAGAAGGAAGGGAAAAAGAAGGGGGAAATCGGAGTGGGAGACAAACCATGAGTGACTATGGACTCCGGGAAACAAACCGAGGGTTTCAGAGACGAGTGGGTTGGGGGATGGGTTCGCCCAGTGATAGGTACCAAGGAGGGCATGGACTGTATGGAGCACTGGGTGTTATACACAAACAATGAATCATGGAACACTACATCAAAAACTAATGATGTACTGTATGGTGGGAGAAGCAAGCTCTTAGTCTCTGAGCATTTGCATTCAAACTGAGAGACAGGCAGTAAACAAGGAACAAATCTGTAATGCGTCGTATGGTGATGGGCTGGGTGGAAAAGGGTAAAGGAGCCAAGGGGACAAGGAGTGGTCAACTGCAGTTCAAGTTGAAATACTCGAAATACTGGGAGGCCTCCTCATGTAGGTGCCTCCTGAACAGACATCTGAAGATGCTGAGGGAGGAGAAGGCCCAGTGGGTATCTGCAAGACGTATATTCCAGGAGGGGAAGAGCCAGGGTGAAGACTGTGGAGTAGAAGCACGCCTGGCCTGTTTAGCAGCAAGGAGGTGTCCTGTATGGCGGGAGACCGGAAGGACAGAGTTAGGGGGTTCAAAACAAAACAAAACAAAACATAACATTAAAAAAAAAAAAAAAAAAAGGCAATCTTGTCTGAGAAAGTTGCCTGCTGGGGTCAGGACTGCTCAGCAGTGAGAGTTGTGGGGGTTTCCAAGAGCCGATGTGGAGGAGGAGTCCAGCATGAGTGGATGAAGGAGAAGTGCCCTGAGGTAGAGAAGCTCAGCAGGGGAGAATGACAAACCCATTCAAGTTCCCATGAAGGAAGGAATCTGCTAGAAGCCTCTGCCAAGCCTGGAGACCATGCCTGCCACATGTCATAAGAGCCCTCTTTCCCTGATCTCTCAGTGCTTTCCTTACCCTCCCCTTCAGGATTCACCATAGAGTCATCAGAAACAGTCCACAGGCAGTGGAGGCAGTGGGAAGGAAAGAAGAAACTGAGTACAAGCCCTCCTTAAACCTGGGCCCCCACCTGTGACCAGCCTTTGCTTAGTGGGCAGGAGGTGGGAGGAGATTGAAGTGGTAATTGATACATTGGACCAAGCATTCTAGGTTGGAATGTGAGATGTATGACTTAAAGTAACCATGGGGTTTTGTGTATTTAGCAATGGTCACAGATGCCATGTGCTTGCCCTCATTTTCATCCAGAGGCAAGGGCAGTTCTCTCCCCATTGTCTAAGTCATAAGGTAGAGTAGGAGGCAAAACAATAATATAAAGTTGCATTTTGTTAAATTTTTTTAAAGATTTTTTTTATTTTTTATTTATTTGTTAGAGAGAGAGAGAGAGTGAGCACAGGCAGACAGAGAGGCAGGCAGAGGCAGAGGCAGAGGGAGAAGCAGGCTCCCCGCCAACCAAGGAGCCCGATGTGGGACTCGATCCCAGGACGCTGGGATCATGACCTGAGCCGAAGGCAGCCGCTCAACCAACTGAGCCACCCAGGCATCCCATAAAGTTGCATTTTGAATGCACTTCACTAATGACAGATCAATGTGCCACTCATAAGCTTTGGGAAGATTTTTCTATGCCTATACCCAGAGTACTCAACTTTCCCCTCCACCATGGCTCTTAGTAAAGATATAATGAAGCAGGAAAGAAGCAGAGAGAAGGGCCAATCTAACCGGCCCATGTAGTAGCAGGCTGGCCAGAGAGGGAAGAGGGGCTCAGAGATGGCAGGTAAGTCAGAGGTTGCGTGGGTTACAAGGAAAATGTCTGTTGGGGTTTGTGGGATTTTCAAAGAATATTTGATAACGTGAAAATAGTCCATAATACAGGGGTACCTAGGTGGCTTGGTCAGTTAAGTGTCTGACTCTTGATTTCAGCTCAGGCTGATCTCAGGGTCATGATCTTAGTGTTGTGAGATTGAGCCCCGAGTTGGGCTCTGCACTGGGCGTGGAACCTGCTAAAGATTCTCTCTGCTTCTCCCTCTACCCCTCCTCACCCTGACACATGCACTCTCTCTTTCTCTCTCTCTCCAAGAAAAAAGACAGACAGTGGTAAGTGTTGATGAGGATATGAAGCAACTGGAACCCTCAGACATTGCTGGTGGGAATGTAAAATGGTACAGCCACTTTGAAAACAGTCTGGTAGTTTCTCAAGTGGTTAAACACAGAGTTACCATATAATCCAGCAATGACAACTTTTAGGTATGTACTCAAGGGAAATAAAAACATATGTCCCATGAAAACTTGCACATGAATAATCATAGCAGTATTATTTGTAATATCCAGAAAGTAGAAACAAGTCAAATGCCCATCAATGTGGACATTGTATGTTGTATGGGTTGTACAAATGTGTTGTATCCATACAAAGGAATATTAACTGGCAAATAAAAAATTACTGATACGTGTTACCACACGGATGAACCTTGAAAACAATTATGCTAAACAAAAAAAGGTCACAAAGAAGCCACATATGATTCTGCTTATATGAGACGTCCAGAAGAGCAAGCTTATAGAGACATTTATAAGATATGTAAGAAATACGTCATATTAATGGGTAGAAAGAATCAGCATAATAAAAATGTCAGTTTTCACCAAATTCAAAGCCTTTGCAATCCTCATCTCGCTGGTTTTTTCATGGAACTTGACAAATCAATTCTAAGACTTAAGCAGAAGAATAGATACTCTTGAAGAGTAAGATGGGAAAATTTGCTTTAGGTAGCAAGACTTACAAAGCTATGATAATATAAATTCTTGATGCTAAGAACTTATAGACTTTTATTTTTCTTATTTTTTTTTTTCCGAAAGCTTATAGACTTTTAGGAAATAATGTAGGATGATATCTTTATGACCTTGGGATAGATAAGAGTTTCTTAATCAAGATGTGGTACTCTCTAACCATAAAGGGAAAGATTGTTTGACTACATTAATATTAAGAACTTCTGTTTCAGTGTGGAGATTCTTTAAGAAATTAAAAATAGAGCTTCCCTATGACCCTGCAATTGCACTCACTACTGGGTATATACCCCAAAGATACAGATGTAGTGAAAAGAAGGGCCATCTGTACCCCAATGTTCATAGCAGCAATGGCCACGGTTGCCAAATTGTGGAAAGAACCAAGATGCCCTTCAATGGACAGATGGATAAGGAATATGTGGTCCATATACACTATGGAGTATTATGCTTCCATCAGAAAGGATGAATACCCAACTTTTGATCAACATGGATGGGACTGGAAGAGATTATGCTGAGTGAAATAATCAAGCAGATAGAGTCAATTATCACATGATTTCATTTATTTGTGGAGCGTAAGAAATAACACGGAGGACATGGGGAGATGGAGAGGAGAAGGGATTTGGGGGAAACTGGAGGGGGAGATGAACCATGAGGGACTGTGGACTCTGAGAAACAATCTGAGGGTTTTGAAGGGGCAGGGAGTGGGAAGTTGGGTGAGCCTGGTGGTACGTATTATGGAGGGCACGTATTGCATGGAGCACTGGGTGTGGTGCATAAACAATAAATTCAGGTACACTGAAGATGGGATCGGGAGGGAGACAAACCAAAAGAGACTCTTAATGTCATAAAACAAACTGAGGGGGGTGGGGGGAAGAGGGGTTGGGTGAGGGTGGTGGGGTTACATCATATGTTTAAATAAAGCTTAAATAAAGTAAAAAAAAAAATTTAAAAAATAACAAATTATTAAAAAAAGAAAAAAATTTTCTGTTTCATTAAAGGACGTCAAAAAGGAAGTGAGGAGTCAAACCACGGTCTAGGATATGGTAGCTGCATGCATATAACTGGCAAAAGATTAACATCTGGAAGGTAGAAAGAACTCTTGTTTATCAGTAAGAAAAAGACAAGCCAGGGGCACCTGGGTGGCTTAGGCAGTTAAGCTTCTGCCTTCTGCTCTAGTCATGATCGCAGAGCTCTGGGTTTGAGCCCTGCAACCTTGGAGGTGGCCCTCATGCCTCCTCAATGAGTAGTGCTTCTAGGACATGTCCGGTGCCAGTGGAGGCTCGATGCCCAGGGACTGCTGTCTGAGAGTAGATCCATGTGTCCACAAGAACAGTAGAGACCCTTGGAAATGCCTTGGTGGCCTCATCTGTAGCCACAACCCAGAGGGTATTTCTCTTTAATAGAATGGGGTTTGTAATATGCTATTTTTGTTTGTTTATTGGAACACACTATCAGCATTAGTCATCTCTCTCTGTCTCCCTCTCTCTTTCTGTCTCTGCTTTCCTCCCCTCCTGTCTCCTCAGATCCTGATAGAAATATTATGTTATTTTGTGCTACAGCTCTAAACACAGATCCCTAGTTATTATTATCTGCTCTTATAGGGGTTCCTAAATAGTTTCTCAGGAAAATGCAAATGTGCATGGCCTTGGTGTGAACATGACCTCTGTACCCTGTGGCTCCCTCACTCCCCCTTGGTCTGCGGAATCCACTTGATTCACTTCTGTGCCCTTTGCTCTTTTGTTTCCAGAGCAGGGATATGAATAAGACGATGTTAGTATTTTAATTGTACCCTTTCTCTGGCATTGTGCTTCTTGCTAAACAAACCTCTTAAGAATCTTTACATAATTATCAATGTTTTATATGTAAATGCCAAGGTTGACAAACTGCTCTGAGAAATTTAATTAAAAACTGAGTAAGCTTATTTGGAAATTGAGAAGTGGCATTTTATTTCCTCCTAAATATATTTACGCATAAAGAGAATATAATATGATGACAAAACCCAAGAGACACAAGCCCATATTAAGCGATTCTTATGGCAAAAACTTAAGTGTATCATTCTTTTCAGATTATGCCAATCCAATCTCATTCAACAATGCAACTCCCTGCATAGCTCACAGTTGTCAAGCCCAACAACAGTCACTTCTGTCAAGGGATTGACTAAATACGAAGCTTTCAAAACATTTCCGAGATTGTTGCCATTGGGCTGTCCTATACTATAAGGATTCACTACTGTCTCCAATAGGCAACATAGCTTTTTGGTTAATTTTTCTTAGATCAACTCGAAATGAGAGTGCCAGATCAATTCATTAAAACATTGAAATTGCAGTGTCACCATTCAAACAATTACAGCAGGGTAAATAAACCTTGCTTTTGTAAGGTCAGATTTTTATCATTGGAAGTCTGTAGACATCCTTGGACTTCAGCAGAAAGCAACAGCTTCATTAGTTACATGAGTTCTTGTGGGCTACTTAGAATGTGATTAGGTTTGTGTCTACATTATATGAACATTGATTGCTATCTAATCTCTGTGGATCTAGAGAACTAATGCTCTGATCATAAATAACACATGTGTGATAAGAACAACTCTGATGTTAATAAGCATAATTGCTTTGAATATTTCTAATATTGAAATTTTTGGACCTTCTTAAATCTGTTTGGATGATGCTGGCACTATGAGAGGATAGCAAGGAGAATATACATTTCATTATAGTTCTACCTTTTGTTAGAGATAGCTTTGTCATGTTGGTTATTTGTCAGGATTTTTAGTCTTGCTCCACTGCTGAAACAAAAAAAAAAATCCGGAAGAAACCAAGTGAGTTCCCAGTGGGTTGGGAGCAGAACTGTAACCATCTTAGAATATAAAAATCAAATTCAAAATAATATCGACAAGATGAATTGTTGGGAGGATAGTACAATTATGTTTATCCGGAAGAGTATATTTTGATGAACAAAAAGATCTAGATTCTAGTGCTGGTTGAGGTCCTGAAAAAGTTACCAAGCCTTTCTCAGCCTCAGTTTCCTTATATGAGAAGTGGTTGATAAAACCTAATAGTCTTTCATGTATCTTTCCATAGGAAACATTATGTATCTGAAACAAAAATGAGAAAGGGTTTGTTATATACAAGCACAGAAGAACTGTTGTTCCTGATGGTACATGAAGGGACCACATCCTATAAAACAAGACTGTGTGTTGAGACGTAAGCCCTAGGACAGCCCTTTTAACAAGATGCCCACTCTTACCCTGCATCACACATTGCACTTGAATCTAATGGATGAACAATGATGTATGTGAATGTCCAGAATTTGCATTCCTGCCATGGGGCAGCCAATATGAGGTCAGCCATCTTGAGGAGTACAACTATTTTTATACTATGCAGGAACCTCGGGATTTAGACTTTATGATGGTGGGTTACAGAGATACATTATCATGTCACCCATGACCTTGGCACAGGTTAAGGGACTTTATATTTCTGCAGATGCCTCTCTGTATCATGAATTTTCTCACCAGAAGAACTTTTCCTCCAACCATAGCTCTTGGAATTATTTATTCGTTCACCTCACCTCTGCTACCTGGGGATGTTGGGATCTTTTCTGTCTGGAACCAGGAACTACCTCTTGGCCCCCACTATTTAAATGCCATATATGTGTCCTGCAACCCTCCTTCTGTTTATATACATATCTCCTGTTATAAAATCTCCACAAGCAAGTCTACTGCTCTGGACACCTTATACTGTTGGTACTGTTTATCTGGTTTGACTACTCTGAGCACCAAATCTTGATGGGAACATGAGAGTTAACTGAGCTCTTTAATTGTAAGTCTGGGTCGGGCTGCAAGAAAAAGAAAATACCCAATTCAATTGACAAAAAAGGAAATGTAATCCATAAAACAAGAAGTCTGGCTCAAGAACCCCAAGTCAGGGTAAAGGATGGACTCAGCTTTATATTGCTCAGCATCCTGGCTTGTCCTTAAGGTTGCAAAACGGTTGCAGCAATTCCAGTCATCACATCTAGCTGCAATAATGTCAGCAGCAGAAAAAGAGGGATTTTCTGCCCGTCTCTTTTTGTTTTCCATACTTTTCCATACTGCCTCCCCCACTACCTGCCATATTTTTCTTCTATGTCATTGACCAGAACGTATCAATGTCCATGCCATCACCAAGTACTTGGTAAGAGGAATAAAATTATCATGACTCTTACCTGATATCTTGTTTTATTTGACCTGTTTATTTACAGAGACACAAGAAGAGATGTTGAATAATATATAAAACTCTTTTTCATGTAACAAAGAGCCACATGATATTAAAGCTTTAGAATTAAGTTATGTCCGGAGGCTTTGTAAAGCCTCTTGAGTTATAAACTACTTTTATGAGTGAGAGGATTTTTACCATTGCTATCAGCATTATTTTCTTTAAGATTAATTCTTTACTATCTGTGAAGCTGGAATATCATAAGTCATAGAGCAAACAGATTTTCCTAGGAGGACTTTGTGGATGTTATTTCCATGTGTAAAATGTACTCCTCGTTTCCAAATGATGGGCATATCACATCTAGTTGAATAGGAATTTTTGGCATAGGCAATATCCAGTTATGTTCTGGTAAGAAACAGACATATGGTCATGAGTAGTAATTCCTTCCAGAAGTAGATAGATGATATCAATTTATCTGGTTAAGTTAAAAAAATTATAAAATAAGAAATCTGATCACCAAAAATAAGGAACTTAGTAAAGTTACTTTCCATATTATTTTTAAATTTTTAACTTTATCTTTTCAATGTTCCAAGATTCATTGTTTATGCACCACACCCAGTGCTCCATGCAATATGTGCCCTCCTTAATACCCACCACCAGGCTAACCTAACACCCCACTTCCCTCCCCTAACGCCCCACCTCCCTCCCCTCCAAACCCTCAGTTTGTTTCTCAGAGTCCACAGTATCTCATGGTGCATAATGTATAATCTTTGTTATCATTGTTTTGTAGACAAGGCCAATCAATACATGCTGCTATCATCCAAAAAATTGTTATTTTAAAATTGTTTTGATATATTAGCTTATAATTTATATCTTACAAGACAAGATCTTTCAGAGGATTTTTTTCTTTTTCTTTTGAATTTTGACAGTTCATTTGTGACAAAATGCCATGTTAGGAGGGCTTCATTCCAGCATATGAGTAGATATAACTTGTTAAATGGAGAGTAAGATATTAAATTAAACATTTTTTCTAATGTAGATTTAAATAAAATATTAATCATAATGAAATTAGTGCTCACAAACTTTTCATATCCATTTTCATTATAATTCACCTTTCCATTTATGGAATATATTGAATCATTCAATCTATTTATTGAATCAAAGTAAAAGTTGTTTGCAGTGTGTGTCTGTGTGAATGTGCATGCTCACTGAGGGATGTGGCAATGTATTCAGTGGTAACTTCCACATCTGGAAAGGACAACATTTTCTGCTGCTGGTCTTGATTTTCTGTTATACTCCTAGATACGTTCCCAGCAGGACCTTAATGTAGTTAGATGAGCTTCTAATGGCTAAAGGGAGAAAATGGCCTCCTAGACAGCATATTGCAATGCTCCTTCTGAGAAAAGAATTACAGGAAAACTTGGGCCTAATTGTAAGAACATTAAACTTATAAAAGCATGAAATTGCATCTCAGGGTGTACATGAATTAATATTCTTGTGTTACTGGAGATTTTCCCGTATATATCAGACTCAACAACACACAGACTTTTGCACCAGTGAGGATTCCATTGCAAAGCTGTACTGTCTGCTGAAGAAAGAAAAAAAAAAAAAGGAAAAGGAGTGAAATACCAGAGTAGTTTGGGCTGGTCCACGAGGGAAGCATGCTTTAAAGATCGCCTTTCTGTGGGATGCCACTTTGTGCTCTGCCCGAAGTGGCGGCGGAGCCATTTCCTGCCGGCTTCCGACCTCCCTACCCGGTGAACTGTTCTATCTTATCTCCGGGTTCCGAGTGAAGCACACGCTTCTACACCCGCCAGGCCAGATGGCCCAGCGCCACACGTACAACCATGTCCCTGCCACCTCTGCCCGGACACAGTGTCAGGAAGTCTGTAAAGGGGCAATCTGGTGCTGCCAGCCAGTGTTTCTCTGTGAAGCAGAGCAAACTGTCTCTGAACCTGAGAGAGAGTGCTTTGGGGACCTGTGGATTCACAGCAAGTCGAGCTGATGATGTGAACAGGCAGAGGGAAAAACAACTAGTTTCTGCCTAAGCAGCCGTTTTTTTACTCTTTTGAGGAAATTAGAAGCAGATTCCCCACAGAGCAGGGAGCCCCATGGAGCATGGGGGTTGGTGGGGAGGTGGGTGGGAAAGGATGGGGTAGTGATGGGGGGAGGGGAGCTCCATCCTAGGACCCTGGGATCATGACCTGAGCTGAAGGCAGACGCTTAACCCACTGAGCCACCCAGGCGTCCTATGGAGCTCCATCTCCCAAAGCAGATGGAAAGGGCAGGTTTCTAATCTCAGCTCTGTGCCTTTGAGCATCATTCATGGTAATTCTGTTTTATAAAATCTCGGTGAACCCTGAATCAGCGAATACTGAAAATGCAGGGTTGGGTGAGCATTTTCCTCAGTGGATCAATACATATTCCTGTTTTATGTGTGTTTCTGTTTAAAAGCACTGTATTTTATACGTATTGTTGATTCATTATGATCGAAATCCTGGCAAACAGCACTATAAATCAGAGCTTATCTAACACAAGCTCTGTTTTCTCTGTAAAGTGCATTCTAGGCTTCCGGCACGTAGGAGCACTAGACAACACCTCAGCATTACATTTGAGGGCCTTTTTAAACAGTGAAATTGCCAACAAAAAGCACCAAAATGCAAAAGATGTGGCCCTCCACAGACAGCAGAAAGGACACTGAACCATTACAAAAGCCAAAACAATAAGGCAGAGCATTGTCTTGTTGGATCTCAGCTGGAATGAGCGTGCCAGGAAACTCAGATTTTTCATTGCTTGCACATGTCCACAAGTGATTGTGCAAAGTGCTACAGGCTTTGATTCTGGGGCACAAATAAATGCTAGCCAGGAAGTGAATGCCCCAATACGGAATCCATGAAGAAAGAGGACCAGCCATACTTAACATCCACGGACATTTAGTACATTTTGGTACATTTCTCCATGTATCAGAGATGACACAGATTATTCTAGAAGATTGTTGGGAAGGTTGCATGAGCTGGAGAGGTGTTCATAGCACCCGGCACACTGAGGCTCTTCTGTGCCCGGGCTCCTTCTTCCGTCTCTTCCCCTGTGTTCTCTCCAGCCTTGGCTTCAGGTCCAGCCTGCTCCCACTGCTCCCACTGCCCCACTGCTCCCACTGCCCCATCTCCTTCCTCCACCAGAGATTCTCTCCAGCCTCCAAGGGTCTCCTCATCTGTGACTTGCTAGTCCAGGTCTGCCTCCTCCTTTAAGACCCGGTGAAGAGGGGCGCCTGGATGGCTCAGTGGGTTAAAGCCTCTGCCTTCCGCTCAGGTCATGATCCCGGAGTCCTGGGATCGAGCCCCGCATCTGGCTCTCTGCTCAGCAGGAAGCCTGCTTCCTCCTCTTCTCTCTCTGCCTACTTGTGATCTCTGTCTGTCAAATTTAAAAAAAAGACCCGGTGAAGACTCAGCTTTGCCAAGAAGGATTTCAGGTAATTCTAGTCTGGTGCAGTTTGTACCACGCCTGCGAGGTGGTAATGCTTTGCTTGAATCTGGTGTTTGGGTCTTGTCTCCTTTTCTCTCATGTACTTGTGTGTGCAGGGAACACGCCTTCAGTCTGGCCCTGTTCCTCACAGCCTGGGCACCAACACTGGGGGCTTTGAGAGTACTGGGTCATTAACATGTTTGAGTAAATAACTGCCTGGAAGGAAGGGAAGGGAGGAAAAGGAAGAAACCTGGGGTTTCCATCCTGTGTATATTCGCCTGCTCCATGGGGTCCAGGCTGGGA
>RCUC01160655.1:0-49928 GCA_003697995.1 Taxidea taxus jeffersonii | reverse complement strand
CTCTGTTCTTTATTTATAGCACTTACTGTGCTGTTTTTTATGGGGGCAGGGCAGAGGGAGAGGGAGGATCTTAAGTAGGCGCCATGCCTAGTGCGGAGCCCAACACGGGGCTCGATCTCACAACCCTGAGATCATGACCTGAGCTGAAATCGTGAGTCAGACGCTTAACTGACGAGCCATCCAGGCACCCCTGCCATACTGTATTTTAACTATGCCTCTGTCCTTGAGGGTGTTAAAAGTCATCTTTGTATCCCCCAGGGCCTCGTTCTAGCACAGTATATAATATGTGGTAGATGCTTTAAAATTTGCATAAAACCCAAAAAGTTTCTTGACTGTATGAATGAATGGTGAGTCTAGAATTTGAAGTCCTATTTTTGAAAGAGTTGATTGGCCTTTACTGTATTTCATGGTCACAGATATTATTCTTAACAACAACTACTAATCTTTTATGATAGAATCACTTGTACCTTCTAAATATATTCTCCACCTCTCCCCCCTCCATTGGTCGCTCCCTCACCTAGATGGCCACAGTTGCCTTCCAGTTTGTCTCTCTGCTTCTACTCTTGATCTTCTAGAGTGTATTTTCCATGTATGAGCAGGATGAGCCTTTGAAAACATTAATCTGATCCTGTCTCTCCTAAAGTGGTGGTGAGACCTCCATGGGTCCTTGAAATGTGTACTTAGGGAGGGTTTGGAGACTTTGCCCCCACCCCCTTATAGGAAATCCAGTAAAAGGTACCCAGGTCCCATATTAAACATGTCGTTTTATTTATTTTTGCTATCATATGTTTAAAGGATATTAATAATTTTGCTACTGAAGTTCTTTGGCTACAAATAACTAACTTAATTTTTAATTACCTGAGATTTTTTTAACAGTTAGCATTTTTAGGAATTTTTGTAAAGTGAGAATTGTTTTCAAATGTCTCTGCCTTTTGGCTCAGATCAAGTGTAAATCCCAAATCTAACAGTGAATGAAATTCCTGGGTTTGGGGCACCTGGGTGGCTCAGACAGTTAAGCATCTGACTCTTGATCCCAGCTCAGGTCTTGATCCAGGATCACGAGATGAGGCCCTGGGTTAAAAGAAAAAGAAAAAAAAAAATCCTGGGTTGTTATATTTTAGGACATTTAAGCCTTTATTAATTTTAATGGTTATAATTTTCTTTTTGTATCTTTGACTTGTAAGTATATTTTTTCGGGTCCGAAATATTTTCTTAGCCTCCTGACAAGCTGGTAGATGATAGTCCTTAAGTGGAAAATGAGTAATGGATAAAATAGTGCCATTTGGTCTTCTATTTTAAAATTCTTCTGTGACTTTCCACTATTCTTTTTTTTCTTTTTTAAAATATTTTTATGTCCAAGAGAGAGAGGGAGATAGAGTGCGCAAGCAGCGGGGAGTGGCAGGCAGAGGGATAAGCAGGCTCCTGGCTGGGCAAGGAGCCCAATGTGTGACTTGATACCAGGACCCTGAGACCATGACCTGAGCCAAAGGCAGACACTCAACTGACTGAGCCACCCAGGCAACCGACTGTCCACTGTTCTTAAAAGAAAATCCTTACTGTGGCCTGCAAGACCCAGTATGACCTAGCTTCTCTTACTCCTCAGATGCATCTCACATTTTTCTCCCCTGCTTACATGTTCTAGCCTCCTGATCTTCCCTCTTGTTCTTTTAAACTAGCAGGTTGCTTTTGAACTCAGTTTAAATGTCCAGCCTGAGATGAGCCCTCCCTAACCACCTTATCTAAAGTGAGCCTCCCTGAGTTATTCTGTATGCCATCAAACATTTTATTTCCTTATCAGTGATTTCCTTCTCCTGTAAGGATGTTAGCTGCACATGGACAAGAACCCTTCTGGTATGGTTCACTAACTCAACTAGCATGGACTCAGGTGCACAGAAAGCATTGAGCACATATTTGTTGAACAAATGAAGTTATGTTAATAGATTTTGTAATTTAACCATCCTTGCGTTGTTGGTATAAACCCTGCGTGGTCATAGGGAACTGTTCTTTTATTTTTATTTTAATTTTTTTAAAGATTTTATTTATTTATTTGACAGACAGAGATCACAAGTAGGCAGAGAGGCAGGCAGAGAGAGAGGAGGAAGCAGGCTTCCCGCTGAGCAGAGCCCAATGCGGGGACTCGATCCCAGGACCCTGAGACCATGACCTGAGCTGAAGGCAGAGGCTTTAACCCACTGAGCCACCTAGGCACCCCGGAAACTATTCTTTTAAAACTGCCGAATTCTAGGGGCACCTGGGTGGCTCAGTCGCTAAGCGTCTGCCTTCGGCTCAGGTCATGGTTCCGGTGTCCTGGGATTGAGCCCCGCATCAGGCTGCTGGCTCTTGGGGAAGCCTGCTTCTCCCTCTCTCACTCCGCCTGCTTGTGTTCCCTCTCTCGCTGTGCCTGTCTCTCTGACAAATAAATAAAATCTTAAAAAAAAAAACCTGCCGAATTCTATTTGTTGATATTTTACTTAGGATTTTTATATTTGTCTTCACAAGTGAAGATTGATCTATAGTTTTATTTTTTGTACCATCTCAGTTCAGATGGATATCAGGAATATGTTAGCCACATAGAAGAAATTAGGAAACTTTCCCTGTTGTCTCCATAAGTTTGGGAATAGTAGGGATGACATGGAAATTATTAGATAGAAGTTTGGTAGAATTCACCCAGAAAACCATTTGTGCCTGATGTAGATTTAGTGGCTACTTCTTTGAATACCTTACAGATTTCTGCTGTGGATTTTTATGATTATTTTCATAATTTTTCTTGAGTTGATTTTAGTAATTTCTATTTTCCTTGATTATCCTCTATTTTATTTAATCTTCAAGTTTATTGATGTGAAGTTATGTATAATTCTTTTAAAATTTAAAACACACTCTCCAGGGCATCTGGGTGGCTCAGTTGGTTAAGCATCCTACTCTTTTTTAAAGGAAGTTTCTTTTTTTTTTTTTTAAGATTTTATTTATTTGATGGAGATCACAAGTAGGCAGAGAGACAGGCAGAGAGAGAGAGAGAGAGAGAGAGGAGGAAGCAGGCTCCCCGCTGAGCAGAGAGCTTGATGCGGGGCTCGATCCCAGGACCCTGAGATCATGACCTGAGCCGAAGGCAGAGGCTTAACTCACTGAGCCACCCAGGCGCCCAAGCATCCTACGCTTGATTTCAGCTCAGGTCATGATCTTGGGGTTGTGAGATTGAGCCCTGTGTCAGACTCCACCCTCAACAGGGAGTCTGCTTCTGTCTTGCCCTCTCTCTGCCCCTCCCCCTGCTCATGCTCACCCTCCTCTCTCTAAAAAAAAATAAATTTGTTTAAAAGATTTTATTTATTTATTTGATAGAGATCACAAGTAGGCAGAGAAGCAGGCAGAGAGAGAGGCGGAAGCAGGCTCCCCCGCTGAGCAGAGAGCCTGATGCAGGGCTCAATCCCAGGACCCTGGGATCATGACCTGAGCTGAAGGCAGAGGCTTTAACCCACTGAGCCACCCAGGTGCCCCAAAAAAATAAATTTTAAAAAAGAAAAATACTCTCCAGCTCTGTAGTTATAATGCCCTCTTTCTGAGTCCTAATGTTATTTTATAACTTCTCTCTTCCTTTTTAAAAATTTGACCAGATTTTCCTTTTTTTTTTTTAAGATTTTATTTATTTTTGAGAGTGAGAGAGAACTTGAGTGGGGAGCAGAGGGAGAGGGAAAAGCAGACTCCTTGTTGAGCAGGGAGCCTGATGTGGGGCTCAATCCCAGGACCCTAAGATCATCACCTCAGCTGAAGACAGACACTTAACCTACTAAGCCACCAGGTACCCAATTGATCAGATTTTCCAAAGGATTATCTACCTATACTTTTTAGAGCAAAAAAGGTGTTAGTTTGATTTAGTCTACTCTTCTTTGATTTTGCTTTATGTTTATGCTTTTATCATTATAAATTTCTTTTTGGTTTGTTACTTGTTTTCTAGATTGTTGAGTTAAATGTTCAGTTCTTTCTCTTTCTTTCTTTTGTTAAAGGTTTTATTTATTTATTTGTCAGAATGAGAGAGAGAGAGGAGAGAGAGCACACAAGCAGGGGGAGTGGCAGCCAGAGAGAGAAGTAGGCTCCCCTCTGAGCAAGGAGCCTGATGCAGAATTCGATCCCAGGACCCCAGGATCATGACCTAAACTAAAGACAGACACTTAACTGACTGAGCCACCCAGGCGTCCCTATTTATTTTGGTTTGAGGGGGAGGGGCAGAAGGAGAGGGAGAATCTTAAGCAGGCTCCTGCTTGATCTCATGACCCTGAGATCATGACCTGAGCCGAAACCAAGAGTCAAGTGCTTAACCACCTGAGCCACCCAGGTGCTTCAGTTCATTATTTTTTCATCTTGTTTCCTAGTAAAAATATTTTAGTATATTGTCACCAAGGTGCCAACTTTGAAAGATAACACACATATGAGTGTATAAGTTTTGGTTTATTTGTTTAAAAAAGTAAACTTTGGGGACTCCTGGGTGGCTCAGTTGGTTAAGCAGCTGCCTTCGGCTCAGGTCATGATCCCAGCGTCCTGGGATCGAGTCCCACATCGGGCTCCTTGCTCAGCAGGGAGCCTGCTTCTCCCTCTGCCTCTGCCTGCTTCTCTGTCTGCCTGTGCTCGCTCTCTCTCTCTCTCTAACTAATAAATAAATAAAATCTTAAAAAAAATAATAAAAAAGCAAACTTTGAGGGCACCTGGGGGACTCAGTTGAGCATCTGCCTTTGGTTCGGGTCATGATCCCAGTCCTGGGATTGTGTCCCCCATCGGGCTCCCTGTCTTTGCCTCTCTTTCTGTCTCTCATGAAGAAATGAATAAAACCTTAAAAAAAGAGTAAACTTTTTTGTTACTTTGTATCCTCATCTTGTAATAGATAGTACAGTTTAAAAACACTGTCTTATGGCCAGTATGAAAAAGTACAGCAAATATATCACAAAGTCCAAAATGTCTGGAAATACAGTGAAAGTAATGGGCTTATTTCAACTATTTCTTCAGATGAGCAGGTAGACTAATTGCTTTAAGGTCTCACAAAACAAAGCTCTCTAGAGGTTGAAGAAAACATTGATCATATTCTTTGAAAATAGAATTAATATTTTGTCTCTAAATGTGGTTATGTTTTCTGGCCTTTTGTGCAGTTGGTTTAGCACTGAAAAGGTGACACATACACACATACATATATTTATACAATAATATTTTGCATTGGGGAATGGAAACTTAGCAAAATTATAAAGAAACCGTGTCCATCCCAAATTAAAACAAGGCAGCTGTACAGTCTCCATGCATTTGACCATGTGGCGCACGCTCCACATAAGTGAGCTTTCCCTAACTCATCTGGAAGGCATTGGAAGGATAAAAATAGACTAAATATTCAGAATTTCCATCCAAGGAGTTTCCTGCTTTTGCCTACAACTCAATTGTCAGTCTGGGTCCTGGCTCTTGCCCTACTCCGGGCTGGGCAGCGAGAAGCCAGTGGAAGCCTTTTACACCATAGATATTCAAGCCGCCAGATCATTGAGGCATTGGCTCCGCCTGTCCTGAAAAAGCAGGAAGACGTCTATATGAAGACAAGACCCAAAAGCCAGGATGACAAACGCCTGGGATTTAGAAAGGGTTCATAGGTTCCTTTTCGAGGAAGGCCGGGCTTGCAGAATCCCTGGGCTCCCTGCCGGATGGCGTGTCAGGTTACACTTGGTCTGCCTCGTTCATTTGGGAACTCACACTGGGGATCCCAGCGTTTTTGGTTTTTGGAGATAGATGGAGTTTTGAGTCACAGGGCACTTTTGCCTGCTCTCTGTCATGTAGCTGCTTTATTTCCAAAGCAGTCCTTCGAACAAATAGATGGAGGTGAGTTCCTGGTAATGATGTGACTTCCGTTCTTTATATTTGGGTGGCAGATCTCCTCTTGCCCGGCACTTCTGAATGGAAGTCCCGGTCATTCATTCATTCATTCATTTATTCACCTACTGTGTGGGGCCTCAGACGGCAGTGAGGGAAGATGTGGTGTTTGTCTTTATACACACTGAGGAAGATCAACAGTAGGCACATTTTTACGCAAACAATAAAGGGCGATTCTGACCAATGTTACAAAGAAGCAGTGAAGGATGTCATGGGAGTGTTGAATAGGGAGGCCTGGTCTCCACTGGGAGGGTCAAGAAGGCATTCCTGGAGTAATGACTTACTTTCGAGATGGCAAGGATAAGATGTACAGAACTGCGAAAAGAAAGAAGCCAAGTGCAGTGTTTTTGAGCGGAAAGGAACGAAAGATACCATCTAGTAATGTCCAGTCTTTACATTCCAGTCAGAAAACTGAGCGTGGGGAGGTGAAGGGATTCGCCTAAGTTTCGCAGCCTGTTAGCCCCAGGGCAAGAGACGCAAACCCAGCCCAGCCTGGGTTTCTTAGGTGCGCATAAATGTATAAATCGAGAATGCCTGTAGCCAGGAGAAGGGACCTAGTATGATAGGGAAAGCGGGTAGGTTTTAAATTTCACGCTTACTCTTGGCAGCTGCAGAGCTCCTTCCTCAGGTGGGAGAGGGGATTAAAGAGGCCTGGAATCTTCCCTATCCTAGAGGAGTTCAGTTTGTTAAGCTGCAGCATAGGTTTTTTTGGGGGGGGGGGGGGGGGAAGCTGGGGGAGGAGGTATCCAACACACATGCACCCAAAACAATACATGTGGATTTCAGCCGGGAGACTAGTTCCTGTCTATCTCGCTGTGTGATTTGAGATTAGTCACTTAACCTCTCTGGATTGCCAGTTTCCGTTTGTACTTGGGTCTCTTTCCTTTTAGTCTTCTCCCGTGCATTTTAGAAGCTTGTCAGAGATCAGTTGTGCCCTGTATTTCGCCTTAATCTTTAAAAGCTAGTGTCTTGTTTGGCTAAAGCATTGTTTAAGCCCCCTTTTAAAGAGCAGTTTGCCAGCCCTTGCTTGCCCAAACAACTAGAGAATAACTGTAGCAAGCAAGCCAAGCTCTAGGATCTGCAAGAATCGTTAGCAACTGAGCATATTTCTATAAACCAATAAAGGTTTTTATATTTTGTTCATCTGTTACCCTTATGCTGTTGCCACTTTCACATTCCGTGTGTGTAGGCGGAGAGTATGAGATAACAGCCTTTCACAAATGAAAGTGAGTGGAAAAGGGCTGCTTTCCCTTTAAGGCAGTTTCAACCCCAGCTCCCTCCCCTTTCCTGATTGACAAACCTACCCGAAGTCACATGATCCGCCTCTATTTGAAGGTCACAAAAAGCAGCTTCCTTTAGAGACAGAGGGGGAGAGAGAGAGCTAGAGGGAGAGTGAGTGAGAGAGAGTTAGTTCAAGCCAAAATGGCCGACAGAGTCTCTGCTGGTTTCTGAATATTTAAAATACAAAAAAACAGATAGACAAAAAGAAATCATTTTTTGGACCTTTTTTCATTTCCATTTCTACCTTGTATGCCTCAATTTGCTGGATTTAAGCACTGCTGCACTTTATGAGGTTGGTAAATATTTTCAATTTTTTTAAACCAATTGATTTATATGGATCTTGTCTAACCGTTTTCACTAGTGGTGTTGCAAATGGACATTTGTCTAGCATGGAGACTGGCTTCAGACATTTCGTGAATCTGTGTAAATCAGACCCGTGATGTACTTTTGGTTCGGCATTTTAGAAATGGAAAAGCCTTGGTAGAATATTTAAATTTTGAAGTGATTTAATTGCACTTTTAATTTATATACAGATTTTCATCCTCATTTCTTCTTGCAAATAAATGAAACTGCGAATAACTGGAAATTTGATATTTAGAAAGAGGTTTTTAAAAAACACAGACCTCTCCCTGCCCCCTTAAATCTGCTGCAAAAATTTGCATAAATATAAATGGGTTTGCATTCTTTCGGCTGCTAAGGCCGACAAAGGATCTGGGAGGGCAAGCACTACCCCGGGAAAGCCTTTTTTTTTTTTTTTCCCCCCTTCTCCCTTAAAGCTAGGCCATCCTTCCTAGAGAGATGTAGAACCTAAAATAAGACCTGATACATTTTAAACATCAGGCTGGGGGCGAGTGAACACCAGGAGGTTTGGGGTTTGTAGATTCCCCTGCTTGAAAACCTCCCAAGCAATGTGTGGATCACCCCTGTCTTCACTGCGCGCGCTCATTTGCACTGGGTCTCTGTGTGTGTTCTCAAATGTGCAGCCAGATGCGCCTTTATTTTGATCGTGGTTTGAACCAAATGGTAGGACTGTCTTGTAAACATGGTGTGTTAAAGATCTAAACAGCTCGTCGCCCCATTAGGAATGAATTCTTTATCAGCTTCTCCCGGTAGACTGGCCTCCATTTCTCACGGGTTAACATTTTTGTTTAATTTTACACAGACAAACTGGGCTTTTCAGTGCAAATTCAGTGTGTGTGTGTGTATGTGTGTGCGTCTGCCTGTTTGGGCCATGTATCCATTGTTGAAGTGGTCATTTAGGGTCCCATAAATAGGTAGCTGTATGGATGTGTATGTTACCCCCGTAACCATGCGGCGCCCTCAAGTTAAATTCCATTACTCCCAGTACAGGATTCTAGAAAGCCTGGGAGCAGGGAGGGAAGAAAGCTGAAAACTTGCTTTCTCAGAGCCACCTCCCCCTATCATTGTAAGAGTGTGATGTAATGCTTCTCGTCTGGTGGGCTGAAAGGATCGTAGTTTGTGATGTGGCGGGGAAATTGCCCCCACCCCTGAGTAAATTACCCCACCCCCTCAGCACATCCCTGGCTCTGGGAGGCCTTGTTTTCTTTTCTTTTTTCTTTTTTTTTTCCTAATTTGTATCCTCCTGATTTATGCGTGGCATACTGGCATGAGAAAGAGACTGTTCTTCTAAATCTGTTACAAAGTATAGTTTAGAAAGGCATTTAAAATATGCAAATGATGGAATTGTCATATCCCCATCATTAAATATGTAGACTTGGATTAAAGCTAATTAAGCAAAATGGAATAATTTTGATCAGAAGGGAGCAGTGTTTTTGTTTCCTTTTTAATTAATCTAATTATAAGATGCTTGTTGGTCCTGCAAGTGTTAAAAAAAAAAAATGGAAGAAATGCTGGCCCGTTTTGAAAATTTGACAGTCTGGAAGAGGGTGTGTAGTGCTTTCAAAAGCTTTATTCACTGTTCAAATGGATTGGCCCCTTGTGCTGAAAATGGCCTGTTTCTTTGGGCCAATTGTGTGTAGATGAAGGGACTTTCACGCTAATTTAACAAAAAGACTCTGCATTTGAATACATAAAGATAATTAAAGTTCTCCATCTCTAAAGAGCAAGTATTTTATTGTTTTTTTTTAAATTAATGTTATTATATTAGTATTGGAAATAAGTAGAGAAGTGACAGTTTAAATTCAACATACATCTTTTGGTGATATAAGTTCAGCTTTTGTGTAAGAGGGGTTTGGAAACATTCTATTAAAGAGGTATCTGGAACAAATTTCTCTTAAAAAATTTCTTTACAGCTTGACTTTAAAGAAAAAGACATAGAAATTACCATAGCGATAAAGAGTGTTGCTTTGTGGTGGACCTCAGGAAAATTAAAGCTTTCATTATTGTTCTTTCTGAAAACGAAAGCGCTTATTTGGGACTTTACTTGTTAGGTGATTCATTTTACACCCATTTCCTAAGTTGGCCTTATAGGAGAAGAGTGAGAAAAACCTAAGCTTTCCATGTTTTGCCATTAGCTTGTTTTGGGGGACTGTGTAAACATGTGAATAGTACGTTTATTCAGTTTGTGGAGCCGAGGAACCAAAAGCAGGATGCCTGTTCTTCGGCAAGGAGAATGATTGAACGAACGTGAGCAGATTGCCATCTGAGTCTTTGAAATGTTTTTATAAATATTATTTTCTCCTAGACAGGTTGAAAAGTGAGATACATAAGACCTGGTTTCACGTTAGTTAAGCGTTATGACTCTGGTGAGTTTCAGAAGCTCAGCTGCCATTTTGGATCTAGGTTCCTGCAGAGCCAATCCTGATGGCACACCAAAACTGTGGTCATTCAGAAGCAAATAAAAATGAGTAGGAGATCAAGTGTGCAGATGGATAGTGTTTAATTTGTGCCTTTTGTCGAAGCTTTCTTTCTGTTGATAGGGTGAAATGAAGCTTAAAAAACTTTATAGTGACGTGGCTGATGTGTTGAAGAGCAGAACCCAAGGATATTAGAACTTGCATGTTACGGTTCTTAAAAACGAGATGGTGTATGCAGAGGAAGTTTCTTACTGGAGAAAATGTATATGATTCCCACTTAGGACAGCCCCCCACCATCCATATTTCCCTATGCTGGTGCTACTGGTGATACCACAGTAATGTCATTATTCACAACACTGCTCTGTCTCTGAAAGAAATGTCATAGATTCATTATTAAGATCTACTGAAACATCACAAAAATTGGTAGTGCTAACCCATCAGAAGTGGTATCTTTTTTTTTTTTTTTTTAAGACTTATTTATTTATTTGACAGACAGAGATCACAAGTAGGCAGAGAAGCAGGCAGAGAGAGAGGAGGAAGCAGGCTCCCTGCTGAGCAGAGAGCCCAATGCGGGCTCGATCCCAGGACTCTGGGATCATGACCTGAACCGAAGGCAGAGGCTTTAACCCACTGAGCCACCCAGGTGCCTCCAGAAGTGGTATCTTGTTTTTAAACTGTTTCTGTCCTTCCATCCGGATTCCAGAAAGGAAGCATCGGCATCTTTGATATTTAGTGGCAAACTCAACTCTTGTTCAGCTTTGAATGGCCATTTGTTCTTTGTCACCAGTACCGCCATCCTTCCAAAACAAACTTCTAAAAACTGAAGCGGAGACTTCTTTCCAATTCTCCACCTGTGCAAGAGATGCTGACAGAGTGATGTGTGATGGTGAGGCCTTCAGGTTCTACAGAGAAGGCTCTGAAGATCACAGTCGTAGCGGGTGGGCCTCACCCTAACCCTATGCCCCATGATGGGAACGTTTTGGGGAAATTTAATTTTTCTAACTTAGCAAAATCGTGGTTCTTAGCATAACCATGTCCAGTTTAAACAGGGCAAGGCCCTGAGGCAGTACAGATGAATGGACCTTGTTCCTGCCCTCAAGAAGTACCAATCTAATATCGGTAGATACTCAGGTATCTGGATATCTGAAGATATCCAGGAAGAGAATCAGACAAAGAGGCCATCACAACTTGGTGCTGTGTGTGCAGTAGTTAACAGGTGCCTAACACAGAAGTATCCAGAGGACCTGCATTAAAAGAGCCCTTATTTAAAACATCTAAATAATTACTCATTTTTGGTCATCATTTGGATTATTAGATTTTCATTAAGTGTAACTTGTGATTTAAAGGTGGGGTTTCTGACATCTTTGGTTGGGGAGGGGGAAGCATATGCTGATTGTTTCCTAGCACAGTATCGTGTGGATTTACACCAGTCACCTTCTCTCATCCTCTCCTTGTGGTTGAGTCTGGGGTGAACTGAAGCCGCTTTGGCCTGAAAAGGGATTTAAGCCATGACAGTGACGTTTTAACATTTTCTTTTCTTCTTCCTTCATACATTCGTTCAGCCGTCATTTATTTTGCCGTGGCATGTGTCGGGTACTGTTGTAAGTGTTGTCACTGTTGTAAGTGTAAGAATTAATCTGGTCACCCCTTTGCCCTGAACAGCCCCTTGGTTCGTGTGGAAATATTCGCCATCTGATGACTGTCTAACCGATCGCTTTGGGTTAGGACTAGGATAACGCTGTAGTTCCTTTCATCTCCTAGTCTCTTTGCTGAGAATCAGGAAATGAATGGTAATGTTTGCTTCTGGTAGTTCCAGAGATTTCCATTGAAGGTTGGACAAGATAATCACTTTATTCTCCATTTTCTTTGGCTATGCAAAAGTATCTCCTCAGAATTCTCTTTTAAATGAGCCCTGCAAACCTTGCAACCTAACTTGCCTCCCTCGTTACTCTGCCACATCCCTCACTTCAGCTGTTTTAATCTCCCTTAATTGTGTCACTATCTGAAATAACATTATTTGTGTGTGATGCATCACTCCCCACAAAACCATACCCTTTCCTGAGAGCAGATTTTGTTTTGCTTGTTGCTCAGTCCCCAGCATCTAGAACTGGGCTTAACAGGAGTGAATGTTCAATAAAAATGTGTTGGGGGGCGCCTGGGTGGCTCAGTGGGTTAAGCCTCTGCCTTCGGCTCAGGTCATGATCCCAGGGTCCTGGGATCGAGCCCCGCATCGGGCTCTCTGCTCAGCAGGGAGCCTGCTTCCTCCTCTCTCTCTGCCTGCCTCTCTGCCTACTTGTGATCTCTGTCTGTCAAATAAATAAATAAAATCTTAAAAAAAGTAAAATAAAATAAAAATGTGTTGGCATTAGACTGGAGTGTAAGGTCCCTAGGAGCAGCTACGTGACCGTAAGTCCCTGTTTCTTCATCGGTAAAATGGGGATAATACACTGTTGTGAACCATAAAGGAAATGTATGTAAGAGCTGGCACCTAGTTGCCTTGCTTAGTAAGTATTTCCTTCCCCTTTGCTCTATCTCCCTTTGTTAAATAAGCCAGAAAGACTTTTATGGCCTCACAGATGCCTCCATTCTTTCTCCTGGCTCGAAGGATCATGAAATGTGTGCACTGAGCTTCAGGCTGGATAAGGACAGGAGTAGTGCTGAACCTTTTCTTTTTATTAAAAAGTCCCTACCTACATTCCTGGGGTCTGATGTCGTCTCTTCATGCTCTCCAGTTTCCTGCAGGCTCTACCTCTGTGATGCCACATTTGTTTGGCTGCTTCTCATACATTCTGTTTTGCATCAAAAGGTTCTCAACGGTTTCAGATGAGTTGGTCCCAAGTTTTACAAGGGAGAACATAAAATACAGTGTTTTCTCCTTCGTTGTGATTATTCTGAGCCTGTACCTGTAAATTCTGTTTATTTAATGAAACTTTTAATAGTTTTGATTCAAAAGACATAAAATAAAAACTTAAGTCAATTGCCCACTTTACAATGGTGTCAAATAAATATAGGTGTCCTAGAAATGGCTTTCATTCATTGACTTGAGATTTTTTTTTTTTTTTTTTTTTTTAAGATTTTACTTATTTATTTGGCAGAAAGAGGGAGCCCAGGCAGGGGGAACTACAGAGGGAGAGGGAGAAGCAGGCTTCCCATGGAGCAGGGAGCCCACCTGAGCCAAAGGCAGATGCTTAACTGACTGAGTCACCCAGGTGCCCCTGGAATTTGTTGTGTTTTTTTTTTAACCCAGAAAACTATTATCTATTTACTCATTCAGCAAGTAATTATTGAGTACCTATTACATGCTAGATATTGAGATGAGTGCTAGTATAGGAATAGTGTGAAGATTTTCTCCAGCCACCATTGCTGAAGTTACAAAGAATAGAAATACAGGGAGGCTGGCCAGTGTTCGGGAGTGTTGGATGATTACAAGGGAGAGACCGACATCCAACCCAAATAGAGGGACCAGCTTGTGCAAGGGCCCTGAGGCAAGAGAGGACATTGGCATACTGGGAGAACTGCATATAGAGTCCTTGGATGTGGTTGAAGCATGAGGTACATAAGGAAAGAGAAGATCTGGGAAATGGGAAGCAAAGCTATAAAGATAAACACTGGCCAGATGCAGAAGGTCTGTAAGCCATGTTTGAAAGTTTTGATCTTAAGAACAGTTAAAGGGTCTTCAGCGGGAATGTCACCTGCTCAGATTAGGTTTTTGAAAGACGACTGTGATTGCATTGTAGGAAATGGCTGGAGAGTTGAGTGTAAGACTAGATAGTATTGCAGGCATCCCAGGTAATGGTAGCCTGAACTGGCAGCAGAGTTGGGAAGAAGTAGTTAAATCCAAAGCATTTAGGAAGAAGATTTCACAGCACCTGAGTGCTAAGTATGGGGAAGTTAAAGGTGATGCCTCTATCTCTGGTCTGGGCCACTGATGGGATGGTGGTCTCATTCACTGAGGAGGGGTACATTCGGGAGACAGGTGTGGGGTTGAAATTATGAGTTTAGTTCTGGAGTTGCTGAATTTTGAGACATCCAAATGAAGGTGTGGAGCAATTAGTATTAGTCTGGAGATAAAGATTTGAGAATTGTCAGTAGTCCCAAGTCCTCCAGCATTTTTCTTTTCAAGATGATTTCTTTGGTAAGATATCAAAAAATGGTGTTGTGCAGTGCAAGGTGCTGTTGGATGCTGTTTAGGGGACACTGTTTTATAAAGAAGTTAAGACCACATACTCCCATTACCATGATGGTTGCCATTAGAAATACCAAAGGAGTTCAAGGAAGAAAAAGATTAATTTTGGTCAAGTTGATCTTCGAAGGCTTTATGAGGACCATGTGTTTGAGCTAATTAAACCTAAAAGGTTGGTGGGAATTGTGTAGAGTGGAGAGCAGTCCATCTGGAGGATTAGTTAACATCCTGGGAGGGTTGATGGGAGCTCAGAGATGTACAGGCGGGCCGGAGACCTGCTCAGTAGTTTGGATTGCTCATAGTTTGGATGGCAGACAGACGGGACTTGAAAATATGATAACAAAGCGTCTCAATGGCAGTGGGGCAGAGGACTCAGGGGTGATTTAGATTCATGCAGACCAGTTACAGATAAGACTGCTGTGGTGTGGCTAGAAGAGGGACCAGGGACTCTGGGATTTCAGGATGAATGATGGAAATCTTCAGCAGGAGTGAAGATGTACTCCAGGTCAGACAGACATCCTGAGTTTAAGAAGGCAGCGAGACTCCCAGAGGCAGCTGTGTAGCAGGCAGCTGGCAGTGTGAAGCGAAGCTTGAGAAGGAGGTCAGAAGTGGAGATAAAGGATTGGAAGTCATCCACATAGACATGATAGCTGACGCCGAGCGAGTGGATGAGCTCACCATGAAAGTGTAGCGAATGGAAAAGAACTGAGGATAGGTCCTTGGGGACAGGAAGAGAAAGGGGACCTGGGAAGGGATTAAAAGGAAGGTGATTGTGTAGGGCAGTTTGGAATCATTGCTGAAGAGGAGAAAAGGACTTCTCAGTCTCAGATGTGGTCAGCAGGAAGAACGGTATGTGGTTACGGTAGTGTTCCCAAACCTACCATTGGGAGGTGTTCCAGTGGGAAAGGTTTGGGAATCATTAGGTTACTCCAGAACCATTCAATAGAAATGTAATATGAGGGACATCTGGCTGGCTCACCCAGTAGAGCATGTGGCTCTTGATCTTGGGGTCCTGGGATGCAGCCCCATGTTGGATATAGAGAGTGCTTAAATAAAATAAACTTAAAAAAAAAAAAAAAAAGAAATGGAATGTGAGTCATGTGTTAGTTTACATTTTCCAGGAGTCACATTAAAAAAAATAAAAGGAACAGGTGAAAATAATTTTGATAATTTATTTAACCAAATATGTGCAAAATATTTTCAATATAACAGGAAATCAAGTTTAAAGAACTTAAATATTTAAATACTTAAAATTAGATGTTAGACATTCTTTTTTTCTCATACTAAGGCTTTGAAATCTGGTATGTATTTTATACTTAAAACACATTTCAGTTTGAAAATGAAATTTTCATTGGAAATACTTGATCTGCATTTAGATTTCATAAAATTTACAGTTGAAAAAGTATACCCACATACCCAAGTTTTTCCAAACATACAGTAAGTTTTCCAGTAATGGGAATGAGTATCAACTTTAAATTTTCAGTACTTGAACTAATATACAATTGAAAATTCCATTTCTAAGTCACACCAGTCTTATTACAGGTGCACACTAGCTATGTGTGGCTACCATATTGGACAACGGGGGTTTATTGAGAAGTAAATGGGTTACCTTACCACTAATGCACATTTTAAAAACAGCTAAAGCATCATAAAGCATTCTTACCATCACAAAGCATTTCACAGACTGATGTTTCTTAGAATACATATTGGATTCTGCCAGTGGAATTTTTAGAATTGGGAGGGTCAAATCCTAACTTTGCATGTGAGGAGATGAACTTTTTATTTTTATGCAAGTACACAGAATCCAAAAAAATTTTTTAAAGATTTTATTTATTTATTTGACAGAGAGATCACATAGGCAGAGAGGCAGGCAGAGAGACAGAGGGAAGCAGGCTCCCCCCTAAGCAGAGAGCTGGATGCGGGGCCTGATCCCAGGACCCCGGAACCACGACCCAAGCTGAAGGCAGAGGCTTCAACCCACTGAGCCACCCAGGCGCCCACAGATTCCATAATTTAAAACAAATTTAAAAAATTGTTTTGGCTAAAGTCAACAGAATGGCATGTTGGGAGAAGTTCTTAAACATGCCAATTTGTGTCACATGTCAGAATTGCTAGGTGCAGAGGCTTAAGCAGAAAAGCATTTTTCTCTCAGTTGGAGAGATGGGAGTACTCCTGCCCCCTTTTTGATCTTGTTGAATTTTGGAGTCAGTGGGTTGGTGGTGGCTCCAGAGAGATAATGAAATGAGAATTTGAGTGTTCTTGGAAGCTTTTGGTTAGTGGTCCCAGCCATCTAGCATCAGTGGAGGTGTTTGAGAGGGGAAAGGAGTGCTGAAGGGCTCATTACTTCCTGCGTGTATCTCACTTTGGTCATCCGCAGGCTGTTTGGCCTTATACTGCTACACTCATTTCGTATTTCTTGCCGTCCTGGGCTACCACAATATTTACTAAATATGAGTGGTTTGTAAAAAGCAGGTTCAAAGATTTTTATTTAATCATCTCATTGATTTAGATTGCTTTGTAGTTACTACCTAGACCTTTTAAGTAATAACCAGTAAAGATAGAAATTATCTTGAATTGTGGTGGGAATCCAGCAAACCTTGGTTTGTTGAACTAAACCAGTAAAACCAGTGTTTTTAGTTTCTGCAGTTTCGTTTCAGCGGACAGAGGGGAGCCTGGTTTTCTGTGAAGAGCCCTATAAGAGTTTGGGATATCAGCTATTCCGTGAAGTACCGTGTTTTGTTTTGTTTTTCATCAATATGGAACCTAATCCCTTACATTTTTGTTTTCCTTTAGAAGTGCATTTTGGTCATCCATTTATGTATGCCTCTGTCAAAACCAGACCGAATAGTGGCGGGTCTGAGCGATGCCCTGGACCGCAGTGATGAGGCGGAAACCTAGGGCAAGGTCCCTCGCCCTCCTCCCCCTCCTCCCCCAAGCCCAGAGCAGCATCTTGAACCTCTCCGTGCCATTGTTTCTTTGACGTCTTTGCTTACAGAAAATAGTTGCTGTTGTTTTTAGGCCAAGAAGTTTCTATGTATAAGCTGAAGTTAGAATAGTGGGTAACTTCAAACAGTGGCTTTCTGTTCGGCTGCACAGTAAGAAACGCCGTGTGCATTAAGGCTCTGAATGTACGTGAGTGTGTACAGAGAAGCAAAAATAGGGACTTTCTGCTGCTATGTGTAATGTGTTCTGATATATTCTATTTGTTAAAAGCAAACAAACAAATACAACCCGGGGTGCCTGGTTGGCAGCAGGTTAAGTGTCTGACACTTCTTTTTTTAAGATTTTATTTATTTATTTGACAGAGAGAGACACATTGAGAGAAGGAACACAAGCAGGGGGAGTGGGAGAGGGAGAAGCAGGCTCTCCACTGAGGAGGGAACATGATGTGGGGCTCGATTCCAGGACCCTGGGATCATGACCTGAGCTGAAGGCAGACGGTTGACTGAGCCACCCAGGCGCCCCAAGTGTCTGACTCTTGATTTTGGCTCAGGTCATGATCTCAAGAGTCCTGAGGCTGAGCAATGGGGAGTCTGTCTGAGATTCTTGCCCTCTCCCTCCGCCCCTCCCTCTGCTTGCGTGCACTCTCACTCTCTCAAATAAGTAAGTGTAAAAACAAAACAAAAAAACCCACCCCAAACCAAAAAAGCTGATCCCAACCCACTAATTTGATTTAAATTTTAATGTGATCCACTAAAGTTTGTCTCATGAGGTTTGAAGAAGTTTTAGGGAACCACACGTGAGACATGAGACATCATATTCCACTTGTGCTGGTCTTGAGAATCAAATGTATCAGTTCACTGAGTTATCACATCAACCATAGTCATTAGCAATTTTTTTAAATGTTAATTTGTTACTTCGGTGTGTGGGAGGTGGATGTTTTTGATGACCAAAATGTTGTCGTCCATGCCCAGAGTGGTCCATTCAGATCAAAAAGGAGTTGACCGTCCATATTGAAGAATGGAGATATGATATTCCTCTAGATTTTAGAGAACCTTAAGTAGAAAACAACCTTTTACCAGATTATATTTTCTCTCTTGGAAAAGTCCCACAGAAAATGCTGTCTTACTCATCTTTGGATGGGGTAGGGGGCACTTCCCTGCCCTCTCTCCAGGTTTCGTAAAGATATATCTTCTCTCTTAACACATTCTCTTTCCACATACACTTTAATACATTTGATAAGGTCAAGATTTCTTACAGTTTGTTGGGGGTACTAATAGGTTTGCTTGCCAAAAATAAAATTCCTTTCCTGATTCTGAATTAGACTGGTTTTTGCTCACTACAGGACTTAGAGTCTTTAAGATGTGAATGTACATTGGGAATCTTAAGTATTGTGCAGATATAAAATCTTAAAGTACCAAGTTTTTGGTTTTTGTTTTTTTAGACACAGTTTGAGGAAATGCATCATTAGCTTTCCGTTTTGGTTATTCCTTTCTAAAACTATGTCCTAGTCACACAAGCTGTATTTAGCCCAAGTCCCTTCAGACACTCTCACATGGTGGTTTCCAGACTTGGGTTCTGGGGAACTGTAACATTGTAAACGCAGTACTGGGAGCCGAATGAGTTACCTGTTGTAAATTTGCCAGGTAAAGGCATTTTTTAAAAACTCACCGTTTATTACCATTGTTTCAAAGAAAAAACATTATAACAGTTGGATGGAAGGTCTCAGACATCTCGTTAAGTTGAATATAGCTTTATGAAAGAAAACCATTACATAGGAAGTATAGATCGGCACAGGTACTAAAGGTCAGCGTTTGGGAACCACATCCTAATTATAGACCATCTCTTAGCATGTGTTACAATTAACCGTGTACTTCCTGGTTTTTATTAGCCTCACTCAAAGGAATAAACCTTACTTCAAGTTCTGGGACTGCCTTCCTTCATTCTTATTTACTGGCTACAGTGGTGATGATTTCATTGACTCATACTTTTTAAAAAATTACTTTGTTCCCCCGGCACAGACTGTAAGCAAGTAACCATTCTGCTTTAAGAAAAGAAAAACCAATTCCATGAGGTGCTGAGCAGTTGTAGCATCTAAAGTAATCAAAACCTACAGCAAAGTTTATGTGATTTAATGAAGTATATAATGATGGTGATTATGTAAAAGTGGCAAGTAGGTCACAGAACTAAATAATATTACTTATGTACACTTTTGTCTGCCAGTTGGCTCTTTATGAGTTATGAATAACGTCCATGGCAGATTTTTTCCTATTATGTACATTTTTATGTTCACCATCCCACTTAGGCATTTTGAATGACCAAGACCTTAAATCTGGCAGCCCCACATCAAATGTCTCTCTTTCTTCAGCCAGAGAAAGTGCTTCTTAGGTGCACTTTACTCGGTAATCAAGGGGTGCCCCGCCGGCCCCTCGCTGGCCTGCTTGGCGGTGATAATGCTATCAGCTGGCTGTGGGAGTGGCAGCCCCAGCGAGGGCCTTGCCTCATCAGCGTGGAGAAGGCCTGGGTGTGTGGGTGAGTATGAGGGGAGAGGTTGCGGTTAGCAGGGGAGGGTGCTGGGGAGCTGGAACGTAGAGGGTAGACTCGAGTTTGAGCAGGATAGACCACAGGTTCTGTGCACTTGGAAGAGTTTGTGTATTACCTGAGTGTTTGTGTGTCAGACGCGGTATAGTGCTGGGAATACAAAGATAAAAACAACCTGACTTATCTTTGGGACTCAGCCAGTGAGGCTGCCTGTAATAGAGATAAAAAACATGATGCCCAGGGACCCTCGAGGATGAGGAAAGAGGCCCAGGGCACTGGGGAAGTCCCACCAAAGCGGGAGCATTTGAGCTGTGTCTTAAAGGGTAATTAGGAACTGTTTGGTGGAAGGGATGGCTAGTGAATCGGGGGCACTACGGTATAGTGGTTAAGAGCTCGGGTCCATGGGACACCTGGGTGGCTCAGTTGGTTAAGCAGCTGCCTTCGGCTCAGGTCATGATCCCAGCGTCCTGGGATCGAGTCCCACATCGGGCTCCTTGCTTGGCAGGGAGCCTGCTTCTCCCTCTGCCTCTGCCTGCCACTCTGTCTGCCTGTGCTCACTCGCTCTCTTTCTCTCTAAAAAATAAATAAAATCTTTAAAAAAAAAAAAAAAAAAAGAGCTCGGGTCCTGAAGTCCAGTCAGCCCAGTGTCGGGCAGTATTACCTGTATGCCTCAGCTTTTCTCACCGGTAAAATGTGGAGTAATCATGGCACCTACCTCAAAGAATAGTTACGAGGATTAAATAAGAACACATTTGAAGTGTTTAGTGTATGCTTGGAGTCCCTGTTAGCTACTGTTTTCATTAGTTTTATTGTCAGCATTTTAGGCAGAGGAAAGAGCATAAGCAAAGACAAGGAGTTAGGGACAGGGTGAGGATGGGAGATACCAGCAGGACACAAGGGCAGGCTCTCTGGGCGAGAGCGCAAGGCTTGGTTGGCCTTTGAGTATTCTAAGAAATTTAGATATCATCTCGTAGAAAGCAACTAAAAAAATCAACTGTGCTTCACTTGATCTCCAGGTTGAAGGTGTGATGGAGTGGGGAGAGATTGTGGCCAGTCAAAGCAGGAGGACGACTAGAAAAATGTAAGTTAAGGAGTGATAGTAAAGATGGAAAGACCAGATTTTGGGGACACTTCTGAAGTGTAATCCATTGGATAGATCAGAAGGGGAGGGGTTGTAGGTCAGGAAGGCCCGGGCTGGGGGAATGAGTGATGCCATGAGTTGGCATGCATGTTCAGCAGGTAGAGAATGGATTTTGAGTGTGTAGTAGGATGAGGATGGGGTGTGAGATGCTGTGGTTTTGCCTTGGACATATTTTAGGTGTTCGCTGGACATTTAATATAACTGGGCAGGTAGAAATAAGGGTCTGGAGCTCAAGAGAGTTTCCCAGACACAAGTTTACATCTGGAGATGGTCATCTAGGCCATCAGAGTGACAGTGTTCCCTTAGCAGATGGTCAGAAGAGTGGGATAAAAACAGGAAACAGGGTTTCTGCAAGAGAAACCCAGATAGGAAAGAGTTTAGGGAAGTGAAGGATAGTCCTCAGGGGGTCAGTAGATATAAGCCCCGAATCTGGGTATTGAGATTGGCCTGGAGGAGCTCAGTGCATTAGGTGTAGGGCTCTGTTGAGCCCAGCAGCCCTGCCATCTTGTTTGCCCCTGTTGTCACATTGGGGAGTTTCCCCATGTGCTTGGGGTCTTTTTCTGTCAACACAGTGAGCAGCTGTGGGCCAGAAACTAGTTGTGCTCCCTTCTATGACCCAGCACTGTGACACACAGCCCAGTGGACTTTTTTTTTTCTTTAAGGGAAATGTAGTTGACCTGCAATGTTGTATTAGTTTTAGGTGTACAACTAATGATTTGGACAGTTGTGTACATTGTGCTATCCTCACCGTGATACATGTAGCTCCCATCTGTCACCATACAGCATCATTATGTTACTGTGTTCCTCATGCTATACATTACACCCCCATGACTCACTTATCTTATACCTGGACGTTTCTACCTCTCTTAATCCCCTTCACCTGTTTCACCATCTCCCCAGCCCTCTCTCTGGTAATTGCCAGTTTGTTTGCTATATTTAGGATTTTTGTTTTGGTTTTAGATTCCACATATAAGTAAAATCAGGTGGTATTTGTCTTTCTCTGTCTTATTTCACTTAGCATAATGTCCTCTAGGTCCATCCATGTTGTCACAAATGGCAAGAACTCATTCCCTTTTTTTTTTTTTCTTAAGATTTTATTTTTAAGTAACTCCTATACCCAATACAGGGCTCAGACTTACAACCTCAAGATCAAGAGTCACAGGCTCTACTGATGGAGCCAGTAAGGGGTTCCACTGATATTCCACGTTTGTGTATATACCGCATCTTCTTTATCCACTCATCTGTCCCTGAACACTCAGGTTGCTTCCGTATCTCCATTACTGTAGATAATGTGATAAACACAGAGGTGCATATGTAGATATGTCTTCAAATTAGTGTTTTTATTTTCTTTGGGTAACACACCCAGTAGTGAAATGACTGGATTGTAGAGTATTTCTATTTTATTTTCTTGAGGAACCTCCGCACCGTTTTCTACGATGGTTACACCCGTTTATGTTCCCAGCAGTGCCCCAGGATTCTCTTTTCTCCACATCCTCGCCAGCACTTATTTCTTATCTTTTTGATACTAGCCTTTCTGACTCATGTGAGGTGATACTCAGTGTGGTTTTGATTTGCATTTCCCTGACGGTGAGATATGTTGAGCATCTTTTCCCGTGTCTGTTGACTCTCTGTATGCCTTCTTTGGAAAAATGTCTGTTCAGGTGCTTTGCCTATTTTTGATCAGATTGTTTGTCTGTTTGCTTTTTTGTGAGCATTTTTTGAATGACTAAATGAATCAAGGATGACTTGGATTAACTCAACAAATATTGAGTGTGAGTGCCTTACGTGTTTTAATAGCTGTGCTAATCTCTAGGGATAAAGCAGAGAACAGGTTAGATAAAAAATCCTTCTCCTTGGAGGGCTTATATTTTAAAGCATGATTGAGAAGGCTAAGGGAAAGGAGCAAGGAGAGAGGTAATGATTGAAAGTGTAGGAAGAGCTCTGTATCCTTATCATCCATGGACTGAACTTGGCACCCAGTAGGCATTTGGTACAGTTCACTGACTTGAACATGGGAGTGAAGGTCCAAGAAGAGAACTGAGGTGTGGGAAGAAATTTGCTGCGTGTATGACAGGTTAGCCTTTGAGAGGGAGGAGTAAGATTGGAAATGGAAGGATATTTGAGGGAGTTCCCTTGAGAGACATTGACCTCTGAATGGGAGTCCCTCCTCTCTGTAAAATAGAAGAGGAAGACTGAGCAGTTAAAGGGGAGCCTAAAGAGATAAAACATTTGGAACAGCCTTCCCACTCCCACCACCAAAGAGAAGGAAGAAAACCGTGAAACATCTACCAGCTCTCAGGGCTTCTTTGGGAGAGAAGATCTTTCATTTGTGATGGCAGTCATCTTTGGCCTTGCAGGCTTTTTTCCAGCAAGCCAAGGTGAAGAATGCAACTGGTTAAGGGTTCATTTGAGGCTGAATGAGGACTGGCCTAGAAAGGGAGTGTGGGATCACCAGGGGTGAAGTCTTCAGGGGAATGCTGGTGAATATTGGGGAATGTTTGAGAGTCCAGGCTCCCTCCGGAGTAAGATAAAACCAGGGAGCAGCAAATGACTTGGAAGAATAGGTAAAGAGAGGGTCTGGATTGGAGGAGGTGAGAACTTCCATATTAGAAGGGAAGGAGGAGTGTCTGCCTGATTGGCTCAGTGGGCGGAGCACATGAGTTTCCATGTCGGGGTTGTAAGTTCGAGCTCCTCATTGAGTATAGAGATTACTTTAGAAACGGTTTTTTTTTTTAAGTGGAAAGATAAAATTACTTGCTGTGTGCGTCCTCTGAGGAATGCCAGGCACATGTTCTAAGTGCCTTACATATGTTCACTCACTGGATCTTCATGAAGATTCTTGAGGCTAACAGAGTATCTTGCCTAAGGTTACACAGGTAGAACTAGTGGCCCAGACAGCCTCGACTGCTGCATTTGTGTGCGTGAGCACTGTGTTCTGCTGCCTTAGAGGGAAGCCAGGCATGAAAGGTTCTCCCCTACCAGGTAGCTTTGTAATAGCTTTCCTGAAGTTGCTGGGCCACCCTTCCTTCTAAGAGAAATATTTGGGGTGGCATGGAAGGGTGCGTTTGACTGTTGCCTCCCTTTTTAAAAATAAGTTTCTGTATTTTAGGCAACAGATTTTTCCCCACCTGCCTTGCTCATGCCCAGCATCCTTTCATAGGAAACAAAGATGATTTCCAAATGCCTGATTTCCATAGACTGACCAAATGCCTGTCAGTTTATGCGTTCTGAGCTGCCGCACCTTTATGCATCTAAACTGACAAGAGCCAGACCACACTGAGGGATGCAGAGACTGAAGAAAAGCTTGTCTGATGTGCAGTGCTTCAGAGTTGCCTGTTGCGGAAGTAGTGGTAGTGTCAGCAGTGGTTTGTGGGGCTGCGGACTTACAGTTCCCAGTGTGACAGGACCGTGTTCTCTTCTCAGGGGGGAGTCCCCTCGTGTTGTAGGTTCATTGGCTCCGCTGGGTAACTAGTTGGGCTTCTTTTTTTTTTCTTAATTATTTATGTATTTGAGAGAGAGACAGTGAGAGAGAGCATGAGAGGCGAGAAGGTCAGAGGGAGAAGCAGACTCCCCGTGGAGCTGGGAGCCCGATGTGGGACTCGATCCCGGGACTCTGGGATCGTGACCTGAGCTGAAAGCAGTTGCTTAACCCACTGAGCCAGCCAGGCGACCCCTAGTTGGGCTTCTGTTGGGTGAGGAGTTCAGTCACTGGCCCTGAGCCCTCCCACCGTGTCTGAGGTCTGTGACGTAGCACTCAGAGCCTGGGCCCTTTGCACATCCAAGGGAGATGCTTTCTGACCTTTGCTTGGAGGCTGTTTGGAAGTGCGGAGGCTTTGCAGATGAGACACGTAGACCACCATCCTCCGTGAAGAAGCAGTTAACTTGTGGAAGCAACGGTGTGTACAGGTGGTACCTCAGCATTTGGTTTGCGTTCTTTTGATATCTGGCTTTTGAGGCAGTTTGGAAGGAATGCCCTTACATCTTCCGTCTCTTCCACAGATTTTCATGCTTTTAAAAGAAATGACACACTCAAACCGCATAATCTTACATGCCAGAAGCTTAGATATTTCAAATATTGAACATACAGAGAAATAGATCATGTGGCTTTATTTGCTGGCAATTTTTAGAATCACTCCTGTTCCTAGTGTTTTATGTTGAGGCCACGTGTTTGAAATGTCTTACATATTGGGACCTTTGCAGTTCTGCTTGGTTTGCTTTTTTTGTTTGTTTTTGTCTTTTTGGTTTTGTTGTTGTTGTGTTTTTTTTAAACACACTGCTAGGCTAGCCCATAGGGCATCACATTATTGACACTGCTAAGTTTTTTTTTAAGATTGAGAGAGAGCTAGCGCATGCACCAGCGGGTAAAGGGGCGGAGGGGAGGGACAAGCAGACTCCTTGCTGAGTGGGGAGCCTCATGCAGGGCTCAATCCCAGGACCTGAGATCATGACCTGAGCTGAAATCAAGAGTTTGATGCTTATCTGACTGAGCCACCGAGGCAAGGCGCCATTGATTCTTAATAACATGGTCTTCTTTTATCAGATATTAAGTCCTAATATTTAGTTGCTGCTACTTGACAGAAATGGTTAGGAAAAACCAGAGATGACCCTCAGGCCAGGATCAGTTGGGGTCTCTAGACTAGTTGGCATCTTTATTTGGAAGTCAGAATTGAAAATAAAGCCTATTTATTTCTCATTTCTTTCCCCCTTGAATACTGATACTATTCTCCTGGGTAAGGGATAAGTTGATTGCTCATTTTTAGGTCATAGAACTCTTGCTGGTATTTTTTCATGTTTCCCTTGTTTTGGTCAGGGGCAGACACAATTTAAGAAGGCATATATGGGGCATCTGGGTGGCTCTGTTGGTTAAGCATCTGTCTTTGGCTCAAGTCATAGTCTCAGGGTTCTAGGATCCAGCCCCATGTCAGGCTCCCTTCTCAGTGGGGAGTCTGTTTCTCCCTCTACATTTCCCCCTGCTCGTGCTCTCTCTCTCTTTCTCTCTCAAATAAATTAATAAAATCTTAAAAAAAAAAAAAAAAAGAGGCAGTTATAACCCATGTTTTTCTATAGGTTCTCTCTAAGGTTCTGTGTGACCAAATTGGAAAACCCTGCTCTGAATGATAGCAAGGTTTTCTGTGAGGCTGCAGGTGGGTTGGGGGTGGGGGTCATGAACTCATATTCATTAAGTGCCCGTTTTATAGCAGGTACTTCCCATTACCTTATTTAGTCCTCGTGACAACCGGATGTGGAGAATGGTTTGCTCTTAAAAAAGGTGGCATGCCCAAAGCGTGCTGATTGGTCTGAGGTCACATAAACAAGGACAGGGCGGAACGAGGTGCAGTAACTCCAGAACGTGGTCTCTTCCTAAAGCCTTTGAAAATGCAGTAAAGACTCATTTGTTAACTGCGTGAATTCCTGTTTTATAAAGTGGAATGTTTTAAGTATGGACTCAGAGGATGGGAACTGATGGCTTTTTGTGGGGGTCCTCAGCACTGCACTCATAATACATAAGGAGGACAGTGAGGCAAGGACTGATGGCATGCAGAGCAGGAGGTTTGGGGGGCAGTCCTGGGTGGTCAGTGAAAGGCATTTTCTTTTTGAGCAGCATGATAGGTTAACTAAGAAAAGAACAATCACTGAATGATTAAAAACCTGATTTCAGATGATTAATTTAAAAGCCAAATTGATTAATAGTCATTTTAAAAAGCAGTTTAACTTTATCAAGTTTAAGTAGTACTTCTTAAAGTATAATCAAGTAGAGGAGTTATCAAAGCCATAATGAAGAAAATAGAAATCATTTGTAATTAGATAATAATTAAAGGCAAGTACATGCCCAGTGATTTTAAAGTGCTTGAAAACAATTAGTTTTCTTAAGTAGGTTAAACATCTGGGTTACAAGCTTGTTTACACTATTAATTTACTTAACAAACCTGTTCTTCATAGGTGATGCAAAAGTGAACTTCAGCTTGGCTGTCTGATTTATAAGAAGTTCCAGTTTAATGGATAGTATTTTTTAAAAAATATATTTTTAAACATTTAATTTTCAGAAATATTTTTCTCTTTTTCTTCTCCTTCCTGAACAATTCAGTCCTGCGGCCAATAGGTAGAGAAGGTAGGAATTCTGGCCAAGCGTGTCACAGCCCAGGTAGGATGAGAAGGTCCTCACACACAGGGAAGGACTGGTGTGTTGTATCAGAGCCCAAGAGAGGTGAGGGGTACCCACATAGGGCTGGAATGGCAGCCTCACTGGTAGATTGGTTAAATACAGATGGATTGGTCAGGTAAGTATATCAAGGATAATGGGAGCCAGAAATTCTCAGTGTTGGAGAAGAGAGCTTCAGATACTGAAAAGGAGAAAACTAGAACAATCCCTGTGATATTAGATTGGAATCAGAATGTTGGTGTGAACTCAAAGATTTTAATAAGTGTTGATAAATATAGAAATACTATAGATGTAAAATACGTGTGTTTGTATTTTTTTTTAAGATTATTTTTTTATTTTTGAGAGAGGTGAGCCAGAATGGGTGGTGGGGGAGAGAAAATCCCAAGCAGATTTCCCACTGTCTGTGGAGCCTGACGTGGGGCTTGATCTTAAAACTCTGAAATCATGACCTGAGCCAAAATCAACAGTCAGATACTTAACTGACTGGGGTACCCTGGCACCCTATATGTGTGTATTTATATACATACGTGTGTACATACACTTCTTAGCTCTTCCCATAGAGAGGAAGAGAGTACCTGGAAGCAGCAATACCCCAATAACAATGAGCACATCACATGCCCAGATCTTGGCTTCTAAATACCACTTCCTACTCAAAGGAATCCCAGCTTTTTGAAGAATGGCTGATTATAGGATTTAGAGCAGGAAAGTTTAAAATGAACCTGGAATACCTTGTCCTAGAAAAGCAAAGACATTTTCACAAAATGATGGAGACACTTCAGAAGGACCCAGAAGCCAGTTTGAAGGGGCTCCCACTGAGCCAAATCTGGGATAATTTGATTATCAAAATTTAAGATGTCATTGATTAAAACCTGTTGAGTAAGAGAAAACAAAGGGTTCTCACACAGTTCCACCTACTTTGCAATAAACCTATGTATGGAGTTCTAAATAAATTCAGAGTTCAAAGAATGGGTTATTTAAATTTCAAAGTACCTTCCCACAAAATACTTACTGAATACAAAGAGGAAAAGAGTACAGTGGAGAAGTCTGGCAGACGCCACCCTAACCGAGTGATCTGAGTCAGTCTCACCAGAATGGGATGCACTGAAATTGTGTCACATGATAGGAGGCAGTGAGAAGAGAGCATCACCTTAGTGATATTCGTGCCAAGGTAAAGGACCTGAATCGAATCATGAGAAACATCAGACATACCCAGTTTGAGGAACGTTCTACAAATTAAATGGCCTGCAATCATCTTCAAAAGTGTCAAGTCCAAGCAAGAGGGAGGAACCATTTCAAACTGAAAAGACACTGAAGAGACAAGTCAGCTGAATGCCACTGTTCCTTTGCTATGAAGACCGCTGCTGGAACAGGTGGCAAAACTTGAGTGGGGCCTGAAGATTAAATGGGAGTAACATATCAGGGTTAGTTTTCTGATTTTGATAGTTGTGTTGTGGTTGGAAGAATTTTTTTTTTTTAAAGATTTTATTTATTTATTTGTCAGAGAGAGTGAGCACAGGCAGACAGATTGGCAGACAGAGGCAGAGGGAGAAGCAGGCTCCCTGCTGAGCAAGGAGCCCATGATGTGGGACTCGATCCCAGGACGCTGGGATCACGACCCGAGCCGAAGGCAGCCGCCCAACCAACTGAGCCACCCAGGCGAATTTTTAAAAGAAAAACGTATATTAAAGTATTTGGGATGATGGAACATGAGACTGACAGCTTACTCTCAGTGGTTCTGGGATAAAGAGTTCTTTCTCTGTACCATATTTGCAACTTTTCTGGAAGTTTGAAATCGTTTCAGAATTTAGAAAGTAATATTCTTGCCTAACATTCAGATCATGAGAAGTATATCAAATTGTAATTCCCATATTTCTCATTTAAAAATTCTTCCCCACTCTCCTTCAGTTCTACCCCGGTTAACAACGGATGCATATTCTCTTGGGCATTTTATTTATGTAGATTTGGCTGCATGTATAATATGTATTGTAGATTACATTGAGTATGATGTGCTACGCATGCTGCATTCCTAGTAATCACAATCGTCAGCAATCAGAAGGCACAGTCCTTGCCCCTGCCCCGCACACCCCCACCCCTCACCATTCTGCCTGGGTGCTATTGTTTCTTTAAGCTCCCTGTCCTGAGAGTCCGTGCACTGTTGTGTTGGGGGCTTCTGCTCTAAATTCGGATCCCAGCCCTCCGGCAACTGAGAAATCTTACTCAACTTCACTGTGCCCCAATTTCTTATCTGCAGATTGGGGATGTTACTAGTCCCCATCTAAGGGAATTCTCATCTTGAAAATGACATGAAACATGCAGAGTACCCACACTTAAGCAAGTTCTCCGTAAACAGTAGCTATTCTGAATATTTAGGTTATTGGTTTTTTGCTTTTATAAATACTACAGTCTTAAAATTGCTTTAAATATATTTTTGCATACTTAGCTTCGGAAACTTTTAAAAACCTTTGATTACCTTTCTACCGTGAAGTTTTGCTTTTAGTGGATTTGTTAAGAGTGATGTAAAAAAACAGCGTGGGGAGACTTCTGCAGTTCTTTGCCATGTCCATGTGGACCTTAAGCAACATGGAATATGAAATATTGGCTTAATTCCAGATTTCTCTGTTCAAGTGTTGCTTTACTGACCTTTTTTTTTTTTTTTAGATTTTATTATTTATTTAACAGCGGGAGAGAGCATAAGCAGGGGAGTGGCAGAGGGAGAGGGGGAAGCAGGCTCCCTGCTGAGCAGGAGCTGGATCCCAGGACTCTGGGATCAGGACCTGAGTCAAAGGTCCTCACTTAACCCACTGAGCCACCTCGGTGCCCCTAACATTGTTTTTATATGGACATTTGCCTGTGTTCAAATAATTTTAGAATAGTTAGATGAGTTTGCCCAGGTTTGAAAGGATCATTTAATACGGATCCCTAAGAAATGTTAAGTTACTTTTGTCTCAAGTAATACAAGCCAAGAAAATATTGTATGCCAGGTTTTAAAAAGTTTTCATGGTGGATTTTGAAAGTCAGAGAATTCATACTTGTTTTAGTTTAGCTAAAGTCACTTAATTTGATGTTTATATTCTTATATACCCTGCTGCAAATGCTGTTTTAAAAACCAAAATAGGCTTTAAAACCTCCAAATGACTTCTTATCCCCACCCCCCCCAACCCCCCCCACCCCCGCCCCGCAGACCTATTTTACAAATCACCAAGTTCCTATTAGGAGTTTTTGTTTTTGTTTTTGTTTTAAGATTTTATTTATTTATTTGACAGAGAGAGAGATCACAAAGAGGCAGAGAGGAGAGAGGGGGAAGCAGGCTCCCCTCTGAGCAGAGAGCCTGATGTGGGGCTCCATCCCAGGACCCTGAGATCATGACCTGGGCTGAAGGCAGCGGCTTAATCCACTGAGCCACCCAGGTGCCCCCCTATTAGGAGTTTTAACAAGAATATTTGCACTTGTTTGTTACCTTTCACATTTGAAAGAACCAAATAACTTATTTTTAGGGCATTATAATTGCAAATAGATTGTGATTTTCCTGCACTCAGTGAAGGAATGTAAATGAACCATTGCTACCTTTGAGTATGTATAAATTCATGTAGGATGAGATTTGCTTGAGGACTGTGAAGCAGAAGGAGTCAGGCTTTCAAAAGGAGAAAATCATTTTTTAAAAGATTAATCTGATCTGTGTATTGCTTCAAGGTTGCAAATGACTTGTTTCTCAAATTGGGGATAGGGAATCACACTGGCAAATAATCACCCTCATAGCTTTTGTGAAGACCAAAATGTTTCATCCAGGGGTGCCTGGGGGGCTCAGTCAATCGACTGAGCGTCTGCTTTGGGCTCAGGTCATGATCCTCGGGGTTTGGGATCGAGCCCCGTGTGGGACTTCCTGCTCAGCAGTGAGTCTGCTTCTCCTTCTCCCTTTGCCCCACCATTCCCCGCCGCCTGTGCACTCTCTCTCAAACAAATAAAATCTTTTAAAAAATGTTTCCTCCATATCTCTGGCCCGTATGGATCTCAGGTTCTTGCCCATGTATTGAAGGGGCACATGGCGTGGTTGGAAGAGGAACAGGAGCAGACTGAGTGGGGGACCTCTGCTCTTCTGATTATTCACCCAGGAGTTGGTACTGCTGCATATCTCAGAAGTTACAGCCCGTCGACCTTGCTTCCATCCTGTCTTTCTTCCACACTCCTGATGTCTTTTCTTGCTTGCCTTTCTTGCCCAGATCTTCACTGCCCTTTTGCTTTAACATACTTTTGAATTCATTGAGATGGACAGCAGGCCCATTCATTCATTGCCTTAGACTGGGTTGAGGCCAAGGTCTCCGTTGAATGAGGTTCAGTTTTGCAGGTTGGCATTACCTTACTAGCAGGTTTCAGAAAATGTTGGCCAGTGATTATCAGCCTGTCTTGTTAAGTATAGTAGAACCAATTATTGGTGTTGGCAGTGTTGTTCAACAAACTTCACCGATAGCTCAAAACAAAGCATATTTTTAGTCCTGAGCCATTGGTGCTTCCCAGCCAGCTGTCAGGGCACTCTAGTGCATCACAAAGACTTCACATGTCACAGCCTGCCAGGTTTTCCCCACTGTCCAAGGTCTGCCTCACCCCCTTTAACGGATTCCCATCAGGATTGCTTCTGGCTGTATGATCCACCTTCCTCTTTCCGTCAGTTCACGGCTCACCATTTGCCCTTCCGTAACAGAAATCAGCTTCATGAGAATGCTCTTCGCTTCTACTTTCCTCTCTGCCAGGTATGTCATAAGAATGCAAAAGTATACAAGTGTGCAATGAAATAGACAAAATTGGGACGATAGCCCAATAAACTCTTTAATGATTACTTTGATCAGTGCCACTATGGAAGATCTTTACAGTTACAATAAGTTCTATATTTGAGATGAAATTTTGAGATCTGGTATCTTCTTTCTTTATATAGCCTTAGGTTTAGCCATCAGAACATTCTCGTGTGGTGAGGTCTTCTGCTTCTGTGATTTTATGTTTTGTTTTCATTTCCTGCCACAAGGCAGGTGCAGCTCAGATGCACCTCCAGAAATGGCTGAAAATTCTGGCCGCAGCTTTCTGCAGTGATCTGGAATCCAGAAGGGCTGTTAGCTGTAGGGTGGGAAGCTAGTGGCTAGCCACAACTTGTACCCCCTTCTGGTCTCCGTTGCCCGTTGTGATGTATTTCTTTCTCCTTTCCTTCCTCAGATTTCCTCCTTGCCCTCTTTCTACCCACATAGCACTGCCTTCTTCAGCCCTCTACTTCTCACCCTTAGCCTAAATGAAAGGGAAGGAAAGGAAAAGAGAAGAAACATTGTAATGCAAAATGTTGAGCAAAATACAAATATGGAACTGTTTGTCTTTATGTGTTGCCACGTCTCTTTTAAGTTATTAGAGGATATGAATAGTCTTTGTATTTCAGAAACCACTGGTACCATGCTTAGTCTCTTTGGGTTCTTGGTTGTGTAATTCTAAGAGAAGGAGGTACGGGACAGGATCTTTTAATGCAAATTTTAGTCAGTCCTGTGAAACCTCGGTCTACTATTGATTCACAGACCATTAGGGTAAAATGGGAGCACAGGTCCCGTTTTTTTCCTTCTGGTCGAGGATGCTGTGGTCGGTGTCCAGGGCCAGTCATTCCAGAATCACCAGCTGCCACTGTGGTTCCCAGGGACTGGTGGAACCCAGGCAGCATAGTCTTCCCCACTGGTGACCTGCCTTCTGCTTCCTCTGTTCCACCATAGTCAGAAAAAGCCTCCAGGTGATTAGCTGGAGTAAATGTTATGTGTTGCGCGGCAGTTTGTGGAACTTGGATCTTAATGCTGGCACCACTATTTGTGCGTATGATGGATCTCTGAATGATAACATGTGCAGCCCACCCGGGGGCTACCTGCCCTCATTGATGCTCTTTTGTGAGAGTAATTGACTACCGAGCATTGACTACCGAGCAACTGCACAGCCACCTGCGGCTGCCACGAAGCTCCACTGCGCTTAGACCGACCTGCTGTTGTTCTCTCTGCCGCCACTGCTGCTCTTTGTATTTTTAATAAGTTGCCAATTACTGGGGTTTTGCAGGGATACCAGCAGTTCACTGTAATGGGCGTAGGAAAAATGCCGTTGCTTTTTAATCTTCATTTTCTCTCATCCAGTGAAATTATTGATATTAAGAAGACCCTAGTAGCTCTTGCGTTGAAAGTACTGATGTATTTTTATCTTACCAAACAGCACTGTTCCATATGCAGGCATATCTAGCAAAGGGCACTTTGCCTAACATACGTTAATATTGATAATGGTGTTAATTTCAGGTGTATTGCACACATGTGATTTAATAGGCCAGTCGGCTGTTCTGGAGCACTCCTAAGGACCACACCTGGAGGGTGCTGGGCCTGTGGGGGTTTTTTGGCAATTGGTTGGCTTGTTCTCATAGGGAGAATTGTCAATGTGTTTTGTTTTGTTAAATGATGTAACCCAAGTGCTTGGAAGAAGTCTAATAAATAATTTGTAGCATCAGAGAACACAAACAGATGTAATTAAATAAGTTGATGCCATTCACGGATTATTTGTTAACATAAGGTGAGATCAGCTTTTTATGCATTAAAACTAAGGATTCTTTGGTATTGACTGGAGGTCAAAAGATTACTAGCACTCTGATATGCTGATTCTGTGACTAATATATTAAGAAAGAATTTACACATAAAACAGTAATGTAATCACCAAAATCACAAGATTTGTCAGATATTGACTTGCCCACAGAAGCAGTAGTAACCATCAACCTAGAAGCTTTTAGGTCTGAGGGAGGTCCATTACTGAATCTTGAAAGTGAGTCAGTTAATTTGAAAATCAACATTTAAACATTGAGAATTTTTTTTTAAGTTATTGAGTAATTATCTGAAAATTGCCATTGTAACAAACCAAAATAATACTGGCCTTTGTGACATTCTTGGTTTACTATATTATTTAATTGTTTTTTAAATGTAATTATTGAAAGTGTTGAATGTTTATCGTCTGTAGAGTGTTTTCTTCTAAATTAATCAGAACAAGTTTGGAAACCCTGAATGCAGTGTGAATGCTGTTTTGATTTGGAGAACCCATCAGGTGAATTTGGGCAACCTAAGGGCATTTTGGTTATTAGGAGATAATAATAATTCTTGGATTCTGAGGTTAAGGTGGCTTTTATTCTCATCTACCACAATACAGGAGACAATACAATGGTATTTAAGAAGTTTTGCAGTGGAACCAAATACTGGTTTTTATCTCTAGAGCTACCTCAGTGGCTCTTTACCTCTTTAAGCCAGTTTCTTCACCTTAGAATGAGGCTAATAGAATCTTCCTCAGAGGTTTGAGGACTGTATACTTAGGGTAGTGTCCAACACATAATGAGCACTGAAATAGTAGATATTAATATGGTTATTAGAATGTCTGAATTCTACATGAGATTCTCAGTCAAGAGGTTACTGGGCATGAGTATATGATTAGGAACTGTTTCTAAAGAACAGTGTTTCATCTTTTTTATTTAAATGAGTCCCTGTTTAAGAGTATAGTTTTTTAAAATATCATTAGAGTCGCAAGAGAAAATAAAAGAATTTTGGGACTAAACCTGATAAGGCCTCCATGAAAGTAAATATTAGGAGACATTAATATAAGACCTAAATAAGCATAGAGCTCTGTCATGATCATGGTAAGGAGGCTCAGTAATTTAAAGGTGTCATTTTGGGGCACCTGGGTGGCTCAGATATCAAGCATCTGCCTTTGGCTCAGGTCATGATCTCAGGGTTCAAGGCCCACATCAATCCCCAAGCAGGGAGCCTGCCTCTCCCTCTCCTTCTGCTGCTCCCCTAGCATGTGTTCTCTCACTCTTTCTGTCAAATAAATAAATAAAATCTTAAAAAACAATAATAAATAAAGGTGTCATTTCTCCTCAGATTGGTATTTAAATTTGAAGCAATTCCATTAAAAGTCCCAACAATTTTTTTTCTGAAACTTGATAAACTGATTCTAAAATGTATATGGAAGAGAGAAGAACAGAAATAATAAGAGGACTTACCCTACCCATTTTCCACAAAGCTGGAAAATTAAGGCACTATAGTTTAACTGCAGGGTTAGAGATGGACCGGAGCATCAAGAGTGAAAAGCCTAGATTCAGACCACCACATGTATATGGAATCTGTGACAGAACTGGCCTTACTAATCCGTTGGCAAAGGTGATAGTCGACACTGCAGGTTAGCAGAGAGGTGCGCTTTTCAACAAGAGGTGCTGGGATGCTCCATATGATTGTATTAGTCTCTGGTGGCTGCCATAACAAAATGTCACAAATTAGGTGACTTATAACATCAGAAATTTACATTAGCACTGTTCTGGAGGCTGGGAGTCCAAAATGAAGGCGTTGGCAGAGTGGGGCTCTCTCTGGAAGGCACCAGGGAGGAGTCTTTCCTTGTCTCTTCCTAACTTCTGGTGTTTACTGGCAATACTTGGGGTTTCTTGGCTTGTCGCTATAATACTGCAGTTTCTGCCTCCATTTTCACATCATTTCCCCCTGTGTGTAAGGATCAAATCAGACATACTCTATAAAAAAATAAATACCAGGGACGCCTGGGTGGCTCAGTTGGTTAAGCAGCTGCCTTCGGCTCAGGTCATGATCCTAGGCGTCCTGGGATCGAGTCCCACATCGGGCTCCTTGCTCGGCAGGGAGCCTGCTTCTCTCTCTGCTCTGCCTGCCACTCTGTCTGCCTGTGCTCGTTCGCTCTCTCTCCCTCTCTCTGTGACAAATAAATAAATAAAATCTTTAAAAATAAATAAATAAATACCAGGGGCGCCTGGGTGGCTCAGTGGGTTAAGGCCTCTGCCTTCAGCTCGGGTCATGATCCCAAGGTCCTGGGATCGAGCCCCGCGTCCGGCTCTCTGCTCGGCGGGGAGCCTGCTTCCTCCTCTCTCTCTGCTTGCTTTTCTGCCTGCTTGTGATCTCTGTCTGTCAAGTAAATAAATAAAATCTTTAAAATAAATAAATAAATAAATACCAGATGGATTCATATAAATATGAAAAGATTTAATACTTACAGAAACAAATAGAATATTTGTGATCTTGGAATGGGAATGTTTAAACACAGTGCAAAAAAAAGCACAAATCATGGATGAAAAAAGTTGTTGCATTCATATTTTTTGTAATTAAGAACTTACATAATTTCAGCACATATTATCAAGAAAGGAGCTATATCCAGAATTCACAAAGAAGCATTGGTGGTTCAGTGGTTGAATTCTCACCTGCCAGAATTCACAAAGAACTCTTACAAATTGATAAGAAAAAGACTTAGTAGAAAAATAAAGAAATGAATTTCATGGTTGGAAAAAACCTAAATGACCAATAAATGTAGGGGAGAAGAATCCAACTTAATGAGTAATCAAGGAAATGCAAGTTAAAACACAGTGAGAGCATTTTTGAACTCCTTAGATTAGCAAAAACTAAAGGATTGGAAAATACTGTACAAAGGATTGGTGAGGATGTGAGGCAACAGGAATTGTTACACTCTTCAGGTGGGAGAGAAAACTGTAGTAGTCACTTTGGAAAACAGTGTAACAGTATGCAGTGCTAGAATTATCTGTAGTTAACCTGCCTCACTGAAGAACTCTTGTTGTATACATGCTTCTGTAGGAGGGGAGAGTACCTGGATGTTTACAGCAGCAACACTGTGTGTAGTAGCACAAATTGGAAATCTAAATGTCCGTCAAATGGAGGATGGATGAATACTTTGTGGTATGTTAATGATGAAACTCTGTACAGCATTTACGTGAACGAACCGTAACACAACACAAATTAATTTCGGGAATACAGTATTGAGTGAGAAAAAGCAAGTTGCAAAAGAATAAAATACAGATCCATTTATAAAAACATGCAAAACAAAATATACGTTGTTCAGGCTACAAAGCAATGTGTGGTAAAGGGGTGACAGGCATTTAGCCGAGGGGTGACGAACTCATAGGGTGGGAAGGGGTGAGATCATGGATACGGGGGTCCCTAGGTACTGGGAATGTTCTCTGCCTTTAACTGAGTGGTGGGTACGTGGGTGTTCTTTTTTGTATGCACTAAATATTTAACAATAAAAACTTTTTAAAAATTATCCCAGAAGTTTTATTGTTTTAAAGAGTGGAAAAATAGCAGAAATGTCAAGTCTTCATCCAAGAAGTAACTCAAGTGCTGAATACTTATTTTTACATGTGTTTTGAATTCTTTGTAGATGAGAGATGCTTGACACAGGGAGAAGGGAAAGGCAGGCCTGGCGATCTTTGTTTGCCCCATGACTTTGGCATTAGGAAAGCTTGTGCCGCTGCAGACGTGACATTGTGTCGTCCCCAGAGCTGGTGGAAGGGGGTTTTGGTGGCATGTGAAAGCATATTCACATGTTTAGCAAAGCAGCAATATGCCCGTCTCCTTTTCGTTTTCTTTTTTCTTGGCATCTAAGTAATTGAGCCAGATGGAAAAATGTTTCTTTCCCACATTAGGTTCTCTTTCAGCGCATCAACCATTAGATTTTACTGTCCCTAATCTCCTGTTGATAAAACTTCAAAATGTGAGTAGCTAAGAGAGTCTCAGTTTATTCTAGTCAAAGCTGATCACAGCCTTCCTTGAGAACGTTCGCTTACTCCGGTCCCTTTCTATCCAAATCATGTACTCAATAGAGAGAAGAAAAGAAATGAAACTAACTTTCATTTCTTCCAGTTGTGTTTGGACATGTCATCTGGCCAGTGAGGGAGAAAGTCCAAACCTTCATCTTACCAAAACAGGAGGGAAAATTCAGTATTAAGCAAAAGAAAAAGAGTAAATTAAGAACTTGGGCATCAGAGAAATCAGAAAAAACCTCAGCTCTGCCACATACTCTGTGTAAAAGTTTGTAATTAACGCCTCTGAAACTCAAATTTTTCACTTTAAAATGGGAATAATAAGAGCCCCCAAGGCATGAAGGATTGGAGGATGGATACATCTAAAACACCTGACGGACACTCTTGTTCTAGGACTGGCCCTAATTTTCATATAAAAAGCAGGGACTATCTCTTCCTCCCACCTTCATGGCTGCCCCTCAGGTTTCACGGGGCTTGTCATCTTTTCCTGCCATTTAAGTAATTATGTGAACATGGGCAAATCACAGAAAACCTTTTTTTTTTTTTTTTAAGATTTTTATTTATTTATTTGACAGACAGAGATCACAAGTAGGCAGAGTGAGGAGGAAGCAGGCTGTCCGCAGAGCAGAGAGCCCGACGCAGGGCTCAATCCCACGACCCTGGGATCATGACCCGAGCCGAAGGCAGCGGCTTTAACCCGCTGAGCCACCCAGGCGCCCCCACAGAAAACCTTTGAAGTGGTTTCTTCAACTATAACACGGAGATGGCGGTATCCGTGTGACAGTTTCACGGCACAGATCAATCAGGTGAGATGAGACAGCAGGCATGAGGAAGCCGTGCCCTCGGTGACATGTGGTGGGGACATCGGCGCTGATGATTGTTCCCCTTACCTGACACCCAGCCCTGTTCCCTGTCCACCCCCAACAAGCCTCTTAATGTTGGCTGTTGAACACACAGAGTTTGATCTTTATAAAATAGCTTGGAAGGTGTGTGGCTTATACAGTCTTTGCTTAAAATTGGTAAGGGAGTTTGTGGATCCATTTCCGCTTCTGGATTATTGAGAACTACTAGCACTTTCATCAGAATTATTTTTTCTGGCATTTGTCAGGCATTGCTTTCAGTGGTTAAAAGGGTTCCTCTTTGCTGCAGTAGTTCTAGTTGTAAATAAGGGTGAGGGTTGGGAGCCGTTAGCATACTGTTGGTAACAAATATCCTGTCATACGCATCTTTCCTAGCCTTTAACTCGGTTAATTATAAGGAAGATGTGCTGTGGTCTGCTCAAATTTATACCCTCCTTGGCTTTGTCCTTTGCCATCCTCTCTTCATGCTCCCCAGCTAAACTCATTACTCCTGGGACCTGGGTTTCTACTTTGGCACTTTAAGGCTTCTGACTCCTGTTACATCTCGACCTCTCCTCTGATACGTTTCCAAGCTCTTACTCAACAGGTCGGTCTGGGCACCCCAGGGCACACAGGTTTTACCACATCCCAGCCTGGACTCAGGCTCTCTTGCGCCTCCCGTAGCCCCAGACCTCTGTCCTTCCTCCTGTGTGCTCTCTCTTGATTGATAGCCTCACCTTGACCAGTCCCCCTAGTCTAGGAACCTGGAGACCATCCTAGACCACAGTTTCTAAAGCTCAGAAATGACACTGGAGGCCGGATAATATTTTGTTTGAGGGCCAGCCCCCTGCATTGTCTGGTGTTGAGCAGCGTTCTTGGTCCCCCCCCACTAGATGCCAGCAGCGCCCTCTCCCTATGAAAATCTAATGCGGATCCACACGTTAGCAGATGACCCCTGGCGGCAAAACACCTCCTCTGAAAATGACCATCTTATCCCTTTCTTTTTCCCTTTCCTCGTTTTCTCAGTCACAGCACCTTTTTGCTGATCGCTCCCTGAATATCTTTCTGAGATCCCATCTTTCCTCTTTGTTCTCACTGGCTTAGTTCAGGTGCTTTTCTCTTGCCTGAACTATTCGGGTGGTACTGAGAATGCCCCTGGGTTGAGTACCTGAATGAGTAAGACAGGGTGCCCCCCGCTTCCCATGTGTCCTGTGTAATCCTGACCACAGACTTTTTGCAGGCAACCTCAGCCCAGCGCTAACCTTTAAACCAGCCAGAGGAACTGACCGGCCTGTGTTCTGGGAAGCCCAGGGCAACACCTCTTTCTGTATCCCTTCCGACAGGCTCTTCCAGCAGGGCAGCGGAAGGCCCCAGCAACCCAAACTGGCCTTGTCCGTGCAGCCCTCCGTCCCAGAAAGGACAGCAGGGGGTGTTGTCAGGAGGACTCTGACAGCTGTCCTCAGAAGAGGCCAGTCCCTCACCCCTAAGAAAATGTATAGGGAGATACCCCCTTTCACACGAAGGAAACATGTCCAGGGTTGTGTGCTGCGTGGAGCTGGCCGGGCTCTGACTGCAGAGCCTGAAGTCCTTCCCTTACGGGGTGCTGCCTCCTGACTCACCTGTCCTGTCTCTCTCTCCTCCGGCCCAGTAACCTTCCTCCACCTGGAAGGCTCGCTTTCTAAAACCGCAATGTGGTTGTTTCATTACTTTGCTTACTAGATTGCTTCAACAGTTCCTCCCCGAGATAAAGTCCAAATTTAGCCTGAGAGACAAAGCCCTTTGTACTAGCCCCTGCTTATCTGAGACTTATCTCCTGTCATTTCCCTAGTACTTCGAGGCTCCAGCAGCTCGCTGCCTCAGCTTGTCAGATTGCTGTGCTTCTGTGGTTTCCTCCATCTAGTCGGGTGGTCAAGATCCAAGATCGCTGGGAAACAGACCTGTGTTTGAATCTTGGCTCTCCCACCTACTAGCTTCATGACCTTGAACCCTGCCTGGAACGCCCTGCTAACTTTGTCCCCCTAACTGAAGTCTGTTCTTTAAGACTCAGAACATGGTCCTTGCTGGAGAGGCCTTGTTGGCTTCTTTATGCCTTTCCCGTCTTAACTGTTCCATTCTTAGCCTCTGCACCTACTGCTGTTGGAACTTTCCTTTGTGTCCTTATTGCCAGCATTTATGATTTTTTTAAAAGCATACCTTTGGGTACAGATTAGCTTGGGGTTTTTATGGCCTTTAGGTATGGACATAGGCCAAGATTGTGGTCTCTGTGTGCCGGGTTTCTACATGCTTCCAGCATGCCTCAGCTTCCCTTGTGGCTGTGGCTTTGCTTCTGCCTGTGTGCCCTGCCTTTCTCCAGCTGGGTATTCCTCATTTCTTTTAAAAATAGTCTTTAGCAGTGCTATCCAGTAGAACTTCTCTGCAGGGATAGAAATACTCGGTATCTGTGCTGTCCCATGTGGTGCCCATGAGCCACATGTGGCTGTTGAACATTTGAAGTATGACCGGGGTGACTGAGAAACTGCTTTTCACATTTTATTTGATTTTAGTCAATGTAAATGGCCAGGTGTGACTAGTGGCCACCATATTGGACAGCTCAGGCCTTAACTGTTAATAGCTTAACTCTTCCTATTAAATGAGACTCTGACGTCTCTAATTTCTAACTTCTGATATGTTCTTTCTCCTGCTCTGTGGAACACTGTTATATATTTCAATGTCTGCTGCATCTAGAGTAATAAACTTGTGTTAAAGCTGAATAGAGTACTTAATGCCAATGAACTGTACGCTTAAAAATAGTTACAGTGGGGGCGCCTGTGTGGCTCAGTCGGTTCTGCATCTGCCTTTGGCTCAGGTTGTGATCCCAGGGGCCTGGGTTCCAGCCCAGCATTGGGCCGTCTGTTTCTCCCTCTCCCGCTCCCTCTGGATGTGCTCTTTCCCTCCCTCTCTCTCTCTCTGTGTCAATAAATAAATAAATCTTAAAAAAAAAAAATACAGTGGTGAATTTTATGTCACGAATAATTTTTCACAATAAAGAGAGAGTGCCAACATGGTGAAGGGGTACGAAGCCTCCAGTGAAGGGCATCAGGGAGGTTTTGCTGAGGAGGGAGCACCCTGAGTCTGAAAGGTATGGGGAGTGGTCCAGGGGAAGGAGGTGGCGAGTGGCTTCTTGCCCTGGAGATACAGAGGCCAGAGAGCCGCGGGTGCCAGGCCTCCAAGAGCTGCAAATGGCAGGCTCCGGAAATGAGGGTTGGTCTGGAAAGTTGGAGGGATTTTAGGCAAGCAAAGGCATGTTTGGGTTGTTTGTTGTTGTTTTTTTTTTTAATAAAAATCACTCTGGCTGCTCTGTGGAAAAAGTATCAGAGGGTGGCAAACTGGAACAGGAGAGACATAATCAGCCTAATCATACCAGTCTCAAGGATGATAAATAGCAGCTGACGTTCAGTGTTGCAGTGACTCAGGAGAGGGGAGAACCTGGGCTAGCGCAGGGATCTCACGACCAGTAGTATGGTGGGATTTGAAAAATGAGATTTCCTTTCCTGGAGCGGTCTTTACCCACTTGGCAGTATCTTCCTGTGTAGGAATAGTTAACCCAAAGCCAACTGAGATACCACATTCTTTAATTACTCTTTAAATACAGAAGAAAATTCAATTCATATGACAAATAGTGATAGAGTAATATATAAGCTCTTTGCCTTAAAAATAACGCAGAAAGGTATCGGTTGGGGAGAGGGATGGCCATGGCTGCGATAGGGTAGTATGGGGACTCTCACGGTGGAGCTGTTCTGTCCCTTGACTGTGATGTGACGGTTGTGCAAATCCACATGTGACAAATGGCAGAGAACTAAATACGCACACACACCAACGAGCACTTAAAAACTGGTAAAATCGGAGTAAGATTGCTGGATCACATCAATGCCAGTTTCCTGTTTGTGATATTCTGCTGCAGTCATGTAAGACTTGTCCCTGGAAGAAACTGAGTGAATGGTGTACAGGATCTCTGTGTGTCAGTCCATAGATCTCAAAATAAAAAATTAAAACCAACCCCCCAAAACGGAGTAAAACAAATCCCTCTTAGAGCTCCTGGTTTTCAGTACTTCCCTTCTATCTGGCTTCTTCAGTAATAATTTTCTACAGAAATGACTTGTTTTGATTAAATTTGACATATTGCTAAAGAATACTCGGCTGCTTTGTCAATCTGAAATATACATTTTTTTTCTTCGCCAACACCTTTGAAATACAGATGCGTCTTACAGTTCATGGAGACTTAGCATTGAGCGAGTCTAATGGGTGAGTTTTTCTTAGCAGCACCTAAAATACTGGTTTGTCTGAACGATCACGGTATCCAAGATTTAATATGGTCTGTGAGTCATCCAGCCGTGTTGGAAAAGACCAGAGGCTGGTGCGAGTTGTATCAGGCGCTTTTTTTGTGGTCTCTCAGTTATTAAGTGTTTGTTTCTCAGCCCCAAGCTACCCCTTCCTGCTCTCGGTGGTGTTAAAGCTGAGATTCTGCCTCCCGCTTCTGGCTCTGTTAGGCGTTGTCAACAGGGGTGTGCAAGGGCCACGGCCGGCGAGAGGAGGAAGAGGGAACTGGCTTCTTCCTGTCTGTTTCCTGTCTGTTTCCTCTTAGCAATGCGGCCTTGCTCCAGCGGCAGCATTTCCTTCCTGTAGCAGCGGCTCGGTCCATTCCCCAGTTTTTCAGCCATGTGCGGGACCTCACAGGACCAGCTTTCTTGCACCCCACCAGAGCCCCCCAGGCAGAGGTCTGTGGCAGGACTTCTTCCCTTTGCTCCCCAGCCTCAGGCAGCTGCTCTCTCGGCAGGGCATTAGTGTACGCTCTCTCTGCCTCTTTCTTTTTGATTTTGCAGGGACTGGTCAGTAATTTTATACCTAGTTAACCGTTCTTTATATGAAAACTTCTCTGTTAAAATGATGCGTGTGGCCTGTCTCCTGCGTGGGCCTCAGCCGTGCTAGTAAAGTTGACAGAGCCAGCGGTGTGCGCGTGGACAGCTCCCGGGCTTTGCCCCTACGCACATGGTTCTCTGCTTCCAGTGACCTTTGGGGAGTAGAAATCTCTTCCCACTTAAACCCAGTGGTGGATCCCCATGCTCTGTGGAAAGAAAAGAAACTTGCTCCCAGGGCCTGCAGGGCAGCGGCTAGGCGGGCTCATCTGCTGCTCCCGCTGCTCTCACGCTCTACTTCCCCGTCCCACGGGTCTCATTTCAGTTCCTCAGCAGCCGGGTTTCTCCTGCTTTGTAGCCTTTGCCGATGCTCTTCCCTCTGCTTAGACCCCTTCCTTCTCCCACGCCCTCCGTCCTTAGCACCTTCCTGCAGTCTCAGGAGCTCCCCTCTCCCTCCCTGACTTGTCTGCACACACAGTACCTTGTGCCCTGTACAGCACCTCCGTGGCCTCGGTGGACGTTTCCGTGAGTTTTCTCTAATGAACGTCTCTTTCCCCAGCTACACCTAGCTTCACAAGGGCAGGACTAAGTCCATGTTGGGTTTTTTCCTTCTTTCTTTTCTCACCGCTGTGTCCTCAGGGCCTGGCACGTTGTATATGCCCAGTAAATAGTTGCTGAATGAACAGGAATATTGTAAAATAGATATTTGTTGAGTGTAGGGAGGGGCCACTTGTTGATATCTTAATGGTGAATCGATTTTTATTACAAGGTAAAAATTTTTGAGAAGGTGAGTTAGGTTACTGTGAATCTTGCTATGAGTTGGGTCACTTCAGTAAAAATACTGACAAGGAGCCAAACCATGAAAAAAGATTCTTTTGTTTGTTTTTTTGTTTTTTAAGATGTGTTTATCGGAGGGGGGGGGGCAGAGGGAGAGGGAGAGAGAGTCTTAGGCAGACTCCCCGCTGATCGTGGGATCACGACCTGAGATCATGACCTGAGCTAAAATCAAGAGTCGTGCACTCAACCACCTGGGCCACCCAGGTGCCCCAGGGTTCCCTTATTGATCTCAAAGTCATGGTATGTTAGGTTGTTCCCTTCTGTAATATTTGGATGGAAAGCATGTGAAAACCCCTTTGAAGCCTAATTCCTATTGTGGTTTCTGTATTACCACCCCTTCCTTAAAAGACAAACATGAGGTTATCTCGCTTTCTTTCTTTGAGCTGTCATTAGTGTCATATTGGAGATTTTGTTGCAGCATGAACATTTTAAAACTTTCTCTTAATTCACTGCAGTGCCTTTGCCTGCCTTTCTGCTGGACCATCTCAAGCTGTCTGTTGCACGGCTGAATCTTTCTGCTTTACTAGGCATACCCCACTCGTGTCCTTTCTGAGAGTCCATTAGCATACTCTGAAAGTTCCTTCTGGCTGCCAGAAGCATTTTCTTTACTGCTTCTTGTCTTCTGTCGCTGCATTATTGGCGTCTGCCTTTTTGTAGTTAACAATAAAAAGTAGAGCCTGTTTCTTTATACTTGTCCCACATAATATTTTCCAAATTATTCTTTTATTGAAATTGGATTTTACTAATGCTCTAAACTCACTATAAAATGTTAGGGCTGAAGGGAACCTGACGTCATCTGGAAACCCAGTTCCCTTTCTCACAGGTGTGAGCCAGAGCCAGGTGAGTGACCTGCCCGGGGCTCTAGACACCCTGCCTCCTGTGTCGGTATCAGTGAGGGCTGGGAACACACCGTGCAGAAGGGGGTGTCAGGAAAGAATGCACAGTGTGACCACGTCATTCCTTTCTAAGCTGGTCCTCTGGAACTTACACATCTAAATCACTGTTGCTTTAAGAAAGCAGACTTCAGGGGCACCTGGGTGGCTCAGTGGGTTAAAGCCGCTGCCTTCGGCTCGGGTCATGATCCCGCATCAGGCTCTCTGCTCTGCGGACAGCCTGCTTCCTCCTCTCTCTCTCTCTGCCTACTTGTGATCTCTGTCTGTCAAGTAAATAAATAAAATCTTAAAAAAAAAAAAAAGAAAGCAGACTTCAGGGGCGCCTGGGTGGCTCCATCTATAAGCGTAAGCGTCCAACTCTTGATTTTGGCTCAGGCCATGATCTCAGGGTCAAGAGGATTGTGCTCATCCGGGTGTCTGCTCGAAGATTCTCTCCCCCTCCCTTAGCCCCACACCTCACTCGTGTGTTCTCCCTGTCTCTCTCTCTCTGATAAATAATTTTTTTAAAGATTTTATTTATTTATTTGACAGAGATCACAAGTAGGCAGAGTGGCAAGCAGAGAGAGAGGAAGGGGAGCAGGCTCTCTGCTGAGCAGAGAGCCGATGTGGGGCTCGATCCCAGGACCTCAGGATCATGACCTGAGCCGAAGGCAGAGGCTTCAACCCACTGAGCCACCCAGGTGTCCCATAAATAAATAATTTTTTAAAAAATCTGTTACATAGTGCCTTACTGATACTAAGGGATAGCGAAGACGAGAATGCTGAGTGGGAGGGCGGGTGCCGCCAGGACAGCTTTTGCAGCTGAGAGACTGAAGTTAGCTGCTGGTGCAGGTGGACGATGGGGCATCCCCTTTATTTCTGTGTTTTAACAAGCGTCACTGAATGCTGTTCCTGGACCAAGCGTGGGGGGTGCGGGGGGTGGGCCAGAGAAAAGGCATGCGGTGTCGGAGGTGGCAGGGGGTTCTAGTAATTGGACATGAAGCTTTGTACAGGGAGGTGTGGTAGAGGAGGCGGGGTGTGGTAGAAGCCCCCTGAGCAGCAGGCTTTAGCGACCAGGCTCAGAACCGGAGGCTTGGTCCTCATGGGTGAGGCGAGCTTTGTCCAAACTGAGATACTTTTAAGGAACAACAGGCTTCAACTCGACCGCCTAGGCCTTCCAGGAAACAGGTTTACCTGGCTGTTGAGTTTTCAGGCTGATCTGGACAGGTGACATCATCTGCTCCCACAGAAGAGTTAAGTTGCTGTCAGAGGCAGTTATCTGATTAAAAGTCAAATGCACTTTGTTACGATTACCCCACTGTGTAGAAAGTGTGTGTTTACCACTTCCTCTCCCTGAAGACTAGGCCAAACCCCTCGAAGCAGAGCCTGTGTCTAGATCCCCCCCATATCTCCAGGGCAAGGCTAATGCCTGACACTTAGTAGGACAGTCAGTATTTGCTTAGAAAAATGACTAAGTGCTCTGGGCCCTCAGGAGTCCTTGCATTGGATCTAAGGGGAGGGGGAGAGGGAGGTGAGACTTGATCTAGGAAACCTGGATCATCTGGAGAAGAGAGGATGTGAAGGAGCAAGAAGGGCATCTCGAGGCAGGGCTGAGCAAGCAGAGGACCAGGCTGGGGAATGTGGATGGAAGGCTGGAGGGGCTTTGTAGCAGGAGGACAGGAAGAGCCCTGTCATCCAGGCATGGTCCACGGACTCCCCACCCCTCACCCCCAGCAGCACCTCGTCTTCTAACTGCCATTCACCCTGCAGACTGAGGCTGAGTACCCGGGTGTTGAGAGTGGCCACACGGACCTCCTCACGGAGCCTTTCAGAGTGGTTCTTCCCCCTCCCCCACACCCCTCACCCTCCCTGGCTCTTTTGCACCATCCGGGCCTCAGATGTCACCTCCTCAGAAGACTTCCTTCTCCTTTTCTAGAAGAACCTATTGTCTGCCCTGTCCCATTACCCTGTCTGCTTAGTTTTTCTTCATAGTACTGATCATGACTAAAACCCTGTGCCTTGCTGGTCTGCTGGTTTACTGGTTGCTGCCCTTACTGGACTACAAACACCATTTCTGCCTTTTTCTCCTGTAGGCGGAGTCCCCAGAACAAGGCATGTCCTATGGGGGACGCTACTTGAATGCAGGGGGGAAAATACATTTTATTACAGGGGGAGGCCCTTTATTTATTTATTTATTTTTAAATCAACTGTAAACTTAGGAACTTGATTAGCAACCGACCGTGACACAGCTTACAACAGATGGCATTGGGAATTGGCCACAGTAGGGCGTCCAGCATGCCAGGGCCTGGATGCTCTGACCTCCTGACCTCTGCCTCTCTCCTGGCTGCTGTTTGCTGGGGGTGGCATGTGTAGTCGGGAATCCTTGGTGAAGGATGCCCCAACTCTTGATAGCCGCGGAAGGGCCACAGGGGTCCTGGAGCCGAAGCCGGAATCCTGAGTACGACCAGGAGCGGAGATAAGCGGATGCCCACGGCTCTGTGTTCAGATGCCCCGTTTCTCTCCCTTTGAGGGAGGGGTGAGGCTTGAGCCCCCTTCCCTCCTCACCCCCACCCACTGGGGAGCTTTTGTCACTCTGTCAGCTTTAGAGAAACTTAAAAGAGGGAGGGAGAGACTCTTTGAATCTACCCTGCTGAGGGTGATGAATAGTTTTGTGAGCATGTGTGCACACAACTTGCTGTTCAAGTGTTCGCTTACATCATTTCATCCTCTTGGAATTTTTTTTTTTTTACCTCTTGGTTATAGCACCTTTAAAGCTGAGTTCTGGTGCTCAGTGTTTCATGTCCCTTCTCCTTTCATCTTTTTTTTTTTTTTTTTTTTAAACAGAAGATGCACATACAACGGTGCAAAGCTTAATTGCGGAAACCCAAGTTGGCCAAAAGAATTGGCAGGCCTTGTGAACACGCTCTCTTTCTTCACTTTCCCTTCCCTTTTAAAGGCTTTGTTTTAGGAAAAGGGAAATTGGTGTGTTTGGAGAGCAGTTACCTTTTCAAGACTGGACTCGTTGGTCTAATTTGGTAAAGGCCCAGAGCGTGTCAAATAAAATGAATGAAAAAGGTAAGCCAAGGTGGGAATGTAGGGGAAAGCGAACCGCAAATTTTAACTCAAAAGCCCCACCTGATAATACTTTTAGCAAAAAGGCCTGGCTGTTTCTGGAAAGCTTTAGTTTTCCCGATGATGGCGGCATCCCTCTAAAGTGTCCCGTTCCTGCCCTTCCCACTTCATGCTCCCCCCTTCTGTTGACACCTGTAGCATTCTGTCTTGTGTTCCAGAAGATTCTAAGTCTTCCACCATTCCCTGAGACACCACAGCATGTAGTTTCCTTTTGTTCAGGGCAGTGGTTTCCTTCTCTTAGGTGTGTGAATTCTTTGACAGTGTTTCTTACCTCTATTCCTAAGTCAGGTCTCCAGAGTCTCGCTGATGTCTCAGGAGCCGTAGTCCTGTACCAGTTGAGTGCTCAGGAAATCTATAAACACAAACTTGTTTTAGTTGCTAGTTTTCTCTTGGAGTTAGTATAATTAAGTGAAGATTTTGGCTAACTTCTTACCCTGTTTATGGACACCTCCTGTCTACTTTCCTGCTGCCCCTTGCTCTGTGGTTCCCACTGGACATTCTGCATGAAATTTTCCCTCCTCTAGGTGTCCTGTGTGTCTTTTGGTGAGCGTGGAATCCATACAGGGGGTGATTTAGTGGAAGGATTCCAGTAGCTAGTGTCCTGAAGTTGTAAGGTGTCCTGGCCCATCCATCGCTTTTCCCATTTTAAGGTGTAGCCAGGAGGCAGGATGACTCATACCTAATAATCCAGGCACTTTCAGCCCCAGGAGAAGTGGAGAAAATAAGTTCTTGCTCTTGGGAGTCTCCCAGACCACCTCTCTTAAATTCTGTCTTCACACCGTCTCCTAGCCCCCTCGCAGAGGTAAAATTAGGGAGTCCCTGAAACCTCTTAGTTGACCATTTGCAGCTTGTTTCTGAGGATTTCGTTCTTCACTTCTGGCTGATCTGGGCAGCCTGCATCTTTGTGTACGGTTCCCTCTGTGCCACCACACAAAACACGGAGGTGTCAGCGGTAAGAAAGAGGTTTAGAGGGACTCGGGAGCTGACCCAGGGGAGATTGCTTGGCTTTTTGAAGGCCTTGATTAGAACCAAAAGAAAGGGGATTTGCATTCCAGGTGTGGGAGCACATGGGCCAGAGGAGCAGAGAGGAATGGGACTTGTGTGGGGAATGGGGGTTTTATGGAGGAATCAGAGCTCCTGTGGTCACATCTAACAGTGTGATCTTTTGAACTCAGGATAGCATCACTCCCTTGACCACACATTTGACTTCCAGATCCATTTCATATTGTTTATTAAAATAAAATAGATTATTGGGGTTTTTGTTTTAAGATTTTACTTTTAAGTAATCCCTACACCTAATGTGGGGCTCCAGCTCACAACCCTAAGATCAAGAGTCTCATGTTCCACTGGCCGATCCAGCCAGGTGCCCCGTTATTCTTTAACTTAACCTCTTTATTTTGAAATAATTATAGATTCACATGCAGTTGTGGAAATAACATGCTAAAAAATGGGAAAGGAGGATCCTGGGTGACTCAGTTAAGCATCCTTCTTTTGGTTTCAGCTCAGGTCATGATCTCGGGGTCCTGGGATAGAGCTCTTTCTTTGTAGGGAATCTGTGCTCAGCAGGGAGTCTGCTTGAGGATTTCTCTTCCTCACACTGCCCTTCCCCTCGCTTGCTTTCTCTGTCTCTCAAATAAATAAATCTTAAAAAAAAAGAAGAAGAAGAAGAACGCAAACCAAGAAACAGACTTTTAACTATAGACAACAGACTGAGGTCACCAGAGGGGAATGGGGTGGGGAGATGGGTGAAATAGTGATGGGGGTTAAGGAGGGTACTTGCCTTGAGCAGCAGGTAATGGATAGAAGTGTCGAGTCACTGTGTTGTATGCCTGAAATTA
>RCUC01160654.1:0-55650 GCA_003697995.1 Taxidea taxus jeffersonii | reverse complement strand
TGGGAGTTAAGGTGGTAGGAAAAGTAAAAATGAAAGAAGATGGGATCGGGAGGGAGAAAAACCAAAAGAGACACTTAATGTCATAAAACAAACTGAGGGGGGTGGGGGGAAGAGGGGTTGGGTGAGGGTGGTGGGGTTACATCATATGTTTAAATAAAGCTTAAATTAAAAAAAAATCTTTATAAAGAAAACCATTCCTTTTTATTATATTTTCTAGTATTTTTGATTTAGAAAAGGAAATATATGTAATCTGCATATTGGTTTTAAATGATCAACATATGGTGTATACTCATGAACCCTCCATTCATCCCAAGAAGTAAAATGTATCTGATGTTTGAAGAAGGTTTTGATTATTCAGGCAAAGGAATACTGAATGTATTAAATAATAGGAAACAATAAAAGTTCAGAAAAAAAAAGAAAAGTGCTGACTGACTTTTGAGGTAACATTAATACTATTAAGGTCAACTGATAACAAGAACACATGCCTCCACTTGCCATTTGAAGGGCTCTAGTCCTGAAAACAACATTTTAGAAGTGTCATGAATATGCATATATTTTCAGATATCTTTTAACCTTAGTAATTCACAACTTATTATTTGTAGCATGTATAATCTGTACTCTCCTACACTAATAAGTATTTGTGGAGATAGAATGTAACAATTAGCCAATAAACAAATGAAGTCCAACATCATTCATTCATTATCAGTCCTTGTATATGAATTTCTCAGGCTTGGACTTGCTGTAGATTTCCCTGGTCTTAGTTTCTCTTTGACGTTTCAGAGCTCATATTTCCCATCTGTAGGGTATAGTCAAAAGTTAATTTTCTATTCAACTTTAGGCTGTGTTATAGTTTTCCCTTCGTGTTAAACAAACCAATCCTTCCTTGGGTGTAGGGTATTGGTTTTCTGGTTCAGCTCTTGTCAGTGATCTATATTTCAGATGGCTGGTATCTACAACCTTTGTAAACTGCCACACATTTACCAGTAGAGACAAATCAAACAAATACATGCAGAAATATTAAAGACAATAGTTTTGTTTTGCCCAGGAAGAATTATTTTCCCATTACCCCCTGTTGGGTTCTTTTCTAGGCATATTTATTTCAATTTCTGGTGTCAATTGCAGCCTTCATGAGCTGCTTACCCATATGCCTGTGTGATCAGCTTCATTAGCTGTTGCATTCATAGTGCTGTGAGCATCTGTATCTGTAACTGTTATCTAGAAATATCTCTGATAATGGCTACAAAGTATGCCACAAAAGACTTCCAGGTTCAAACAAATTTGGCCACCCCATCCCCCAACCCTGCTCAGTATTTTACTTGTACATTTTCTATATACTATCTACTTTTCTGTCTCATTTAAAAAGCTAATTTTATATTTTTTTCTAGCTATCCCAGTAAATTGCAAACTTAAACTCAAGGGTCATGTATTGTTTATTCCTACATCACCTAAATTGTCTAGATAGTGACTGGCATTTGGGCATTAGTCAACATAGGTTGATTGAATAAATTAATGTTCTCCTTCTATTTAATGAGATTTGTTTCTGTGTAATGAGGTCTGTCAAAGAAAAAAGCTATAGTCTTGTCATGTGGTGTCTGTCTCCCCATAGCATCCTGTGCATTGTGGTCAATAAGTAAATATTTATTGACTCAAACTGGGAAATTTTACTGTTACCTGACATTCTAAGTGAGCAGTGACTAATGTCTTTATGATTTGGAAAGTAAGATATTTTCTCCAAAATATTTTTTTCCTTGTCTGCCATAAATCTTGTGCATGAACCTGAAGGCTCATGAGACTGTCCTTAAAACACAAAACAGTAAGGAACAGAAGCTCCTTCAGTCTGTGATCAGCTAATGTATGTTAGTGGAACTAAATTGGGACTAAATTTGGCATTTCTTTTACATCCTGTTTGTCCAGTTTTGTCAAGAGAGGACAGGAAGGGATCAAAAAACAAGCCTGTACTTTATTGTGTCAGGATAGCTTTGGGGCAACTGAGTGATATAGGTTATAGATAAAAGCCTTTAAGTGGGCTGAATGAGCTTAACCATTAGCAAAATCACTAACTTTTGCTAAATTTAGAGGAATAGTCCTGAAAGTTAGCTGAGGACTTTATCCTGGTTTGTGATTTCCTTCAGGAACCTGGTATTCATTCTCACAGCTGCTGGTGGTCTCCCCCACTAACCGACCACAGCTTAGCTCCTCTCCAGAACTGCCTTTCGCTGGAGGAAACTGCTTTGCTCAAGTTTATGCCTGCTTTCTGGGGGCAACCTGTGTCCAGTGACTTGACGTAGGAGTACAGAGTCATGGCAATTGCTTCCATTGCAATAAACCAAGGGCCTTCCTAGCCCCAGAGCTCCTCATAACGTCCACTGGAGACCTCTACTGAAATGTCATCACTGGTCAGTCTTTCTTTCTGCCCAATCCTGCCCCCTTTACCCCTTCATCTTTTATAAACCACTTGCAGGCTAACTTCAGAGACTCGGCAGGTGCGCTGGGATTCGTAACAAAGATGATTGGTACCCGCTTTTGATATAGGACGTTGACTCTAAAATGGGGTTCTCAGACTGGATTATTCAGTTGGCTGGCAGTAAAAATCTTGTGGGAGATAGAGCAACTGCCGTGGCATGTGGTTGTGGTATATGCACCTTTCCCTGGTGGTGCACTAGGATGGAATCCTGTGGCAGAGAATGTGCTGCTGTGCACTCCATAGTAGGTGTTTGATGGGTCTGGAGGCATTAGTAATTAAAAAGGATGGCTATTTCTGGGGATTATCACTGCATTAAAGGATGAAGAACAGAGAGTCATTACCGCAGCACGCAGACTCTTAAATGCTGCAGTCAGAGGGCAGAAAAAGGTGAGGATGCAGCTTAGTTCTTATTTGTGAGAGTGAAAGAGCTCCAGAGATGATTGAATCTTCAACATTTGCCAGTCTGATATGCAAAGCTCAGCACCTTGATTGTGAAGGAATGTGCTTATAAGAAGAGACACAGAGAGCTTTTTACCACATGAGGACACAATAAGGTGGCCATCTGTAATCCAGGAAAAGAATTCTCACCAGAAACCCAACCCTACCTGAAGTCAGGTTTTGCACTTTCCAGCCTCCAGAATTGTGAGAATATAAATTTCTTTTGCTTAAGCTACCTAGTCAATGATATTTTGTTATGGTAGCCCATCAGACTAATACATGCCTCAAGCACTAATATTCCCAATGACACACTTAGAAATTCACACTTCTTAGTCAAAGAACTCTAACTTCTGCAGATCTGATTTTAAGAGAGAGAATATCCATCTAGGGATGTGATGGCAGTTTTGCTAAACTTAAAGCTATGGTTGCTACCTGGCTACTTTTGACTCATTGTCTTAAGGGACTAGAAGACAAAGAAAGGAGGCCCCTTCCTGGGTAATTGAAGAAAAGCTTCTATTATATCATGGGAGCAGGCAATAAAATATTTAGCCCCCATGTAACTCTTTAGGGTGTCTTTTAGTACTTTTCTATTCAGTCTTTATTGTAAATGGACAAGACATCAGCTACACTCTGGGAAGGACAAGGTAGGCAGGAGCACAGAACCACTGGAGGTGAGGGTCTGGTTCATCACTATAAGTCCCCAATGCCAGTTAAGGCACGAGGGAAGGCAGTGGGAAATATAACCTCGGTACTGGAGGAAAGATGATGAATACCTCCTGTGGCTTTACGACCAGCTGCAGAGGCAGTGGCTATAGTTAACCCACTAACCTTCCTCATGTAAGTTTTCCTAGAAAAAGAAACCAACCAGAATCCTAGGGAAGCTCTTTTTAGATGGGTAGAACTCCCTATGGTAAATTAGAATGGATTCTGAGGTATGCTGTCCAAAGCCCCCATTAGAATGGTGTAAACGCTGTCCCAGCTGCAGTAAGTGTTAGCTCTGATTGTTCGTGGTTAAGTTCCTATTTAGGAAATGACCTTGGCCAAAGAAAATGCCTTACTTCAGAGGGAAGCCTATGTCCAATGGCAGATCAATGGAGGGGACATAGAAAAGCCCAGCTCTCTCACGTCAACTAGGGAAATTCTGAAGGGTCTTTCAGATCCAGGTCTCCACATAGATTACCTGAAAACTTCTCCACAAATGCATCACTGCTCAGCTTCTCCATCTGCTCAGTCCTGCTTTATTTTACCTGTCACAAGTGGTCTTCCAAAGATGACTTCCCAGTAAATGTCCTCCACACAAATATCAGTGCCTTGGGATATTTTTCCTGTGGGATGTGACTTGAAGCAGCACTAATGTGACAGGACATAAACCCCAGGGGCTGAAAAAGAGCAGGTAGAGACAGAGATCCAAGTCTGGTTTTTGGCGGAGTTCTGTTGAAGCTCAACTTTGTTCTTGCCCTACACATTCTTATTCTGGGAGCTGCACTGATGAAAGTCTTTGTAAAACATCGACCACCTTGTGGAGAAAAGTGTTAATGGGAATCTGCTTCTGGATCTTCTAGATCTTCCCTAGAATGAGTGTTACTTGTACTCCAATATTATTGTATAGAACTTGTCACATGACCACGCTGCAGAGTTCAACACAGTGATGGTCCTTTGGGGGACTAGTGCCTTGGGATGGGGTACTGGAGATGGGTGATCAGTAATTCAGCCTGCTACAGGGACTGAAGCAGGAGAGAAAATTCAGAGCCTGTGCAAGAGAATTTGAGCGCAAGGGGAAGATGAGATTTCAGAGAAAGTACAGAAACTATGGCTAATGTTAAGGCATTGGGTTCCAGATCAGAGGTTATATTTTTAAATTATGTAATGGTAGTATATATGTTGGCAAGAGCTAAAACTATAAATTTGTAGCCTTGGGTAATTTCGTTATTATCTCTCAGCCTCAGAAAGTGGTCATGATAAAACTTAACATACAGTGTTTCTGGAAAGGTTGAATGAGATAAGGCTTGTAAAGTGATTATGAGTACCTGTGGCATCTAGAAAATGTTCAAAGGTTGTTAGCTATTATCAGGCATGAGCAGCAAAAGTAATTTTTGTTAAGTCTCAGAGTATTGAGTTAAAGGGGATTTGATCATTTTTATCTAAAATCATATTTATTTCTGAATTGACCCTTTAGAGTTACTGATTGGAAGGAAAAAGCTATAGAGGCAAGGAATGTATGGGGCTGATATGATCGCCAAAGCATTTTGGTCCTTTCTTTTAGAAGTTAACATTTTCTGCCTCATACTACAGATATTTTTTTGTTGTTGTTGTTTTATCTTGTATGCATGTGTATTTTTCCCACTTGAAGCAGGCACTACTACCTTATTAATCCTTATTCACTATGCAGTACCATGCCCTATGTAGATGATTATGACATATTAATTCTGGTTAATTGTTGTTCTGTTGCTATAAGTCAGTTCTCTACTTAAAAATCATCCATGGTGCCTTATGCATACTTTGAGTTTTGATTTCCTTAGCCTGGTAATCAATGCCACGTATAGTTTGGTCCCAATCTAAATTTCTAGGAGTCTAGGGACTCAAAATGATTGGTTCACACTAGGTAGAAACTGTTTTTCATTTGTGTATAGGCTTCTTAACTATTTGTGTGCGTCTGAGCACAGAGGTGGATGGTCACCTACACAAAGAATGGATGGTAGCATGCTATGGATTAGGTGCCTGTGTTATCTGGTGGCTCTGGGTATGAGCTCAGGGTCAGAAACATAATTTTGTCATCTTTTAGCATGCATTTCCCTGGAGGGGCATGAGATAAATGCTTGTATGAACAGAATTAGTATTTTGAACTAAGTTATGAGAGATTATTTAAAGCATTTTAGGTGGATAGTATTGTGTCATATAAATATCATTTTACTCATATTATTTGATTTGGGTCAGCGGATATATTCTACAATTGCTTAGCAGGAGAAAGAAAAGAACAGAATGAGTTAAGAGTTCAGAACTCTTTTTTTTTTAAACTTCTTTTAAAACATTTTTTAAAACTTTAACAAATGGAATTTAGTAAAAAAACTGTAATCCATCTACATAGAAGGAAGTATGAAAAGGGTTACTAAAATATTTCGAGTTGGATGCAATAATAAATGTTTATTGTATTCTTTGTAATGTGTTATCTTTTTAGCTTCAGTCCTTTTGTCCTATACTGATTGCTGTTGAGGTTTTCTACCAAGTTTCCTGCATTTACATATGCCCAGGAAATCTTGTAAATCTTGTTGGGAAAGCTACTTTAATATATTCAAAGCAAAAGAACATAAAATTGTGGTACTAAATTTTTAATGAGTGAGAACCTTCTGTAGATACATAAAAGACAGGTGTTCCATGCACATGGATTAGAAAAGCCTATTCAAACCTAATTTTGATTTCATAGATGTTATTTGGAAAGATCCCAGAATAAAAGAAATTAAGTCTGTTGCTTCATGAATGTGACAAACTAAAAAATTAGTTTGAAATGCCAATTTACTTTAAACAATTTATGTGAAAACTAGAAAAGAATTCTGTAAATATCTAGGTATGTCTTTCATGTGTAATAAAATATCTTGGTATTTGGAAATAATTGGATAATTGAATGTTATACGTTTTTGTGGAAGTGACTGGTATCACGGCAGGATCCCAAAAGTTGGGGATAAAAGCATGGATGGGTATCACTTGGTTCAGCATCCTCAACTCACCAAAGAAGAAACTAAACCGTTACTTACTCTGTCTCAACCTATGATAGAGCTGCAATGGAGTTCAAGACGCCCGACTCTTAGTTAAAATACTCTCCCTGTTTTTTCAGTTCGGCCTCTGTTATGTAGTTTTTATTGAGTGTTTTGAATTAGTAAAATATTTTTGGTGATGTAATCATAGAAAATCCTGAGGGCTAGCTTGTTACTGCCCAAGAGACTTATGGAAACTAAGGCTCTGAGGTGAACCAGCTTTTCAAGGGATTAGAGGCAGGGCTAGAAAAAGGTCATGGGACAAACTTTCTCTACCCTTGCTTCTTGACTCTCCTCCTCTTGGCATTTGTTCCATTTGTCTGTCTCTGCAGACCAGCCTTCCTCAGAGCGGTCATACTTGAGAGTTCTGCCAGCACAGCCACCAGCAGTGTGTGGCTCTCTCACTCTGTAATTCAGTTTACCGACCAAATGCTGTAATGCTCTCCAGTGCCCCCAACTAATAAAATATTTCAGCATGAATAGGGGGGCAATCTGACTGGCTAGTTTAGGTTTGGTGCATACTATTGGTCCAATGCTGTAGCAATAATGGAAGAGGCATCACTACTTACAGGGTCCACTTCTTAGAAAAAAAGGAATATGGGCTGGGAAAACTTCCCATAAATTATGTGATAGAACTTGCTTCCTTCATTCAACAAGCATTTGTCTAGGGCTGATACTATATATCAGGTTGTAGAGGTGAACAACAACAAAAAAGAAACAATGTCTCTGGCTTCAGTGAGCTTGTATTCTAACTTAGAGGGTAGCAAGGTGAATGCTGAGGGGTACACATGTTCCAGGATGCATATTCTTATTTCTAGACGTTTGTCATTTATAGTTTAATGATTTATACACCAGTAAGACTCAAGTCTAGAAAGCTTAACAGTTGAAGAGATTAAATATTCTGTGTAATTTCCCTTTTATGACATTGCTAAATCAAATCTATCAACATTTTCGAGTACCTACTGCGTAGTATTCTAGGCACTTCGTGGGATATAGAGGAAGAATAATATAGATCTTACCGACAAGGTGATTAAGCACTGCTGGGAAAATAATTTACACAGAGAACAACTATAGAATTTAAATATATGTGATTAAGTTTATGCCAGGAGCCATAAATGCAAAAGGCACTTGGGGAAAAGAAAAAAAAAATCTCTATAGGATGGGTTCATCAAGGAAAACTGTCACAGGACATCAGGGATTTATATTTGGGCATGATTTAAACATGACAATCATTTTAGGTCCTATAATTTATTGTCTTCTCCAGTGAACCATTAAGAAAGAGTATGTTTCTTTTCTGTTAATACTGATAGAAAAATAGTAATCATGAGTAAATGTGAACCTTAAAGACCCAGATGAGACATGGATGACAAATATAGTGGGCATAGAATTTAAGGCCTTTGTGACATTCTGGTTCTGTAAAGATCCATCACAAAGAGATCTACTGATGGATGCGGATGGTTTAGAAATGGCAGATGATGGAGAATGCCATCACTGCTTTGTGCTGAGTTATCACTTATAAAGTAAACATTATTTTTCCCACTGAAATTGTTGAGTGTAGCATGTGGGCATGGGACAGTCTTAGGTAAGACCTAGGGTGGCTGGCCATGTTTGGAGACCTTGGGAGTAAATGCACTGAGATTAAAGGCCAAAGTAAAGAAGGAAAATGGGGACATTAGGAATCCAGAATTCTCATTTGCAAGCAACTCATGTGGTGATTCACCAAAAATAAGTTCACAAGAACTTTCTTAGTCTCTATAAAACATTTTTTTAAAGAAAAATGTCAAATTTGCAATGCAGAAAATTAAGCACAGATGTCATCAAGGGGGAAGCAGGCTTTCTGATAATTAATGGCACCATTCAGAACAGAAGTAATGTCTCCATAAGAACAGGCTTCATGTATGCCAAAAACTGCTTGAGGAAAATGTTTTAGTCTTATTCATTCTTACATAGATATCAGAAGAAGAGTGAAAGGTGATTTTAATATGATCATGAAAGGTTGTCCTACCCCTACCTCACCCTTCCTTTTCTCACCTGCAGTATTCACCACACTGTCTGAAAGTCATGCATTGTATTCTCTTCTGGATTGTGTTTTATAGTCATTTTGAGGGCATTTGTATTACCTCAAGACCAAACTTTAGAGCTGGAAATTTCCTGTTGTTTATGTAATGCATAATGTGTAGAACAGATAATTTGGGTTGAAGAATTCTTTATCAACTACTTTTTTTAAAATCTTAAAACATTACTGGTCTCTTCCCCAAGGAATTGTACAAGAGGCATCTCTAAGCAGGGAGAGCCATAACATTCTTTATTCTTCTCTTTGAGGGCCTAACATATTTTCTGGAAAAGATTATAAACATACTTGTAATAAGAAAGGATATTTCTGTGGGAGTATAGCATTCAGAGCCAAGGGAATGTGGATCACAGAATTAACTGTCAAATAGAGTTAATACACAGAGAAATTGTGCAAAAATATCCCAAACTTACTTGCATTTAAAGTTCAGCCTTGAGTTTTGAGATAATTTCCATTTCATCATACTGTTGAATGGTTTCTCTGGACAACCAGTCCAGCCAGACTAGAGTGCAGAATAACACTTCAAGGCAGAATAAGACAGAATAATGTCACTCCTTTGTCTTCTTTATACAGCCTGAAGAAAGCTGTTAGTGTATGGTAAAGAGCACAAATTATGCATCAAATTTTAGTAAGAAACATTGTCAACACAGAAGGCTTAATGATATTTGAGTCAGGTCACATTTTTATTAGTTTGACTGCCCACCTAGAAACTTAGTGAAATTTCTTCATCAAAGGTTTCATAGGTAGGTTTCCAGCTCAATGGTCTATCATCCCTTTCTCAAAGACATACAAACACATATATGCACACATAAATACACACAACACACACACAAACACATACACAAACACCATACAGGCATGTGTCACACATGCCCAACAAGCATACCCACATGGATACACATTCTGCAGTCATACTGATTTATATTTCAAAACTGAAGTCTTATTGTTATAAAAGTCAGCATCTTTTATGCATTAGGGAACCAGAGAAAGCTCAAATCCCACAATATCCCATAACAACCAGCATAGAATATTACTGAAAATCCTAGGAAAATCTACACTTTATACCCAAGCCTAGTACATCTCTCCTAAGCCTTGACACATGTCACAATGTGAGGGCACTACTTTCTGGAGGCCTTGGTCCTGTATGGAGGAGTAGCATAAGCACAGGCTTGCCTGGTGATTTTTAGCAGCCCAAGTTCTCCCCATGGCTACATTCTGGTCCTGGCTCACCAAGGATCTTCTTATGCCAAATGTAACAGACTCTTGTTAGAGAATTACTTAAATTCTCTATAGTACTTGACACAGCTCCTCAGAATGTCTCTACTTCCCTCTTTGTAGATTTTCTGCTTTTTTTATATTCACTGCAAGACTTACCCTTGACCAAAAATTGTATCAGCTGAAGGTATGGATTTTCATCCCAGTCTTCCTGGGTCTATAGCTTGCTCTACCACTTCCTAGCACTCTCACACTATAGATAATTTACTAAACCTTGCCTCAATTTCCTCAAAAGTGAAACATGGAACATGATAGTACTTATGTTGTAAGTATGATGTCGTGATGATTAAATGGATTAATGTATGAAAAGGACTTAGAAACATGTCTGGAATATAGATATTTCTCCTTAAGTATTAGCTAATTATGTTTCCAAATTATGTTTAGCACATAACAAGTGCATTGTAATTGGCAATAACCAAATTATACCAATAACCAATTAATCTATTATACTAACCAGTTAACAGTAGTGTTCAGATTTTTAAAATATTTTTAAAAGATTTTATTATTTTATTTGAGAGAGAGAGAGAGCACAAGCAGGAAGGGGGAGGCAGAGGGAGCAGGAGACTCCCTGGTGAGCAGAACCCTGAAGGTAGATGGTTAACCCGCTGAGCCACCTAGACACTGTGGTGTTCAGATCTTTAATTATTCTCCTTTTCTTTCTAGACCCTTTGCCCATATATTCTCAATTTCAGTAACTTCAACTCTGAATGCCATGCTGGTGACTCACAAAGATCACTGTCCCAACCATTCTGCCAAGTTTTATATTAGTATAACGAATTAGGGATGCCTGAATGGCTCAGTTGTTAAGCATCCACCTTCAGCTCAGGTTCTGGTCCCAGGATCCTGGGATCGGGCCCCATATTGGGTTTCAGCCGGAAACCTGCTTCTCCCTCTCCCACTCCCCCTGCTTGTGTTCCCTCTCTCACTGGCTCTCCCTCTCTCTGTCAAATAAATAAATAAATAAAATCTTTAAAAATTAATATAACTAATTACATACATAATATTTTCAACTCCAAATTTTATAGAACAGCTGCCCCCATTACTAGTTTGATAAATATGTTTCTCTTCCTGCATCTTCTACCATGATAAGTGCAACTAAGGAGAAACACAGGCTGAAATGTAGGTAGTCCGAAGCATATTGAGACCAACCCTTAAATTCAAGTTGAAAACACTGATACCTCTCCTGGCTGTAGCTTTCTCCTTCTCCTCTCTAATTCTGCCTTGGTTCAGGCTTCATCCTCTCTTACCTGAACTATTAAACTGATTTCCCAAATAGTCTCCCTATCTCTAAAATTTAATCCCTCCAATTTGTCCTACTCCTTAACACTCCTCCGAAGTGTTCTTGCTTAAATGAAATGATCATATCTTTCTCTTCCTTAAAGGATTTTCATTCCCTTTTGTCTGGAGAATAAAGTCCCCCTACTAAAATGTCATCAAATGTCTGGTATTTTTCACCTTTCAGATCATCTCACACTCCTTTCTGCTGACTACTTTGCCATTTTCTATCTTGGGTGAAGGGTGGCGTCAATGGCCACTGAAGAGCACAAGGTTTTAGTACACAAATTTCTACAGAGAGAAATAAAGATAGTCATGGTAGCCCAACTTTTGGGTCTTGGAATGACTTATACTGTACATTGGGCATAGACAAGTCATTTTTTTAATGCACAGTCTTTATTCTCTAGTCAAATGCACTGGAGAAAGCATTATAAAAAATAACTCAAAATTAATATGCATTATGTCATATTTTGATATCGGACTCATAAGTTCCCATAATTACACTTGAGAAAGCTTGTCACTGATCTTCTTGGGAACATGACCAACTGGAAGCCACTGCAGAGGCATCTTGATCACAGGCACCAGTGTTAGAGACAGGACTTAGGAACGCCAAACTTCTGAAGTGCAGCCAAACAGAAATCCATTCACCTGATAGGTGGTAAAGGGAAAATAAACAGTCCATTCCAACAAACTTAAAAACTTAAGAGAGTATCTAGATCAGCCTAGTTAAGTAAATCATTAGTTCCTATAGATTTAACACCTAACTCTTTTAAGATTCTTTTCTTTGCTTTTTTATCAAAATGGGACTCGGGATTTTGGGGAAAGGAGGTACCCCAAGGGATCTTGTAGCAGTTGGAGGGAGATGGGTCTTTGAATGCTAGGGAATTTTCTAGATTTATGCTGATAGTTGGAGAATTGATCTAATTTCTGGACTCTTCTAGATTCTGGAGCTAACATCTATCATTGGTATAAGACATAGTTTACCCATAAGGGAACATAAGTTGTGAAATTAAAAAAAAAATAGCTCAGGGGCACCTGAGTGGCTCAGTGGGTTAAGCCTCTGCCTTCGGCTCAGGTCATGGTCTCAGGGTGCTGGGACTGAGCCCCACATCGGGCTCTCTGTTCAGCAGGGAGCCTGCTTCCCCCTCTCTCTCTGCCTGCCTCTCTGCCTACTTGTGATCTCTCTCTCTCTCTCTCTCTGTCAAATAAATAAATAAAATCTTTAAAAAATGGCCCAATAATATATATTTTATAGACACATATACACATTAATAATTATTACATATACATAAAAGACTCTATGATACTTATGTGTCCCGATGCTCTTACTGGTCACTATGATTCTAAGCATTACAAAAGTAAATATTGTGGGATAGAAATTATATATTAAAACAAAAATAAGTAGAGTTACTCAGGTGTGCGCTTTCCTTAACAAGGATGAAACATGACCTATATATTTCATATAATGTATATAACATATTATTATTATTGTCATTTTTATTTTTTTCCTGAGTTTATGTCCTTTCCATTAAATAAAATCAGTGCATTGCTAAATTTAATTATGGTTTCTTTATAAGAATTAGAAATCATTTTACTTTCCAGGTTCTTAGGCTGTTTAAGGTTTTGTAAAACAGACTTTGTGAGCAGATTGCCTTCCGGGTATCCTTCTGGAAATCAGAGTTCCAAGGGACCTACTCTGGGCACAAAGGAAGAAGACATGCAACTACCATGAGATTGTGGGGACTCATGAGGACCAGAGAATGCTGAAGGTCCATGAGATCGCAAGTCTTCCAAGGCAGACATGGACTGAGCAAAGGCTGATGGCCATCTGGCAAACAGATCCTAAATCCAGCATCTTGTCCTGCTTATTTATTCTTTTCCAAATGCTGCAGCCTGTAAGTAACAGTACCTGATCATTAATTACTTTGACTCCAGTGTGAATTTTATGACTAGTTATGGCCTCAAAAGGAAGGCTCAGCATCTCGTGCCACTGTTACTGTGCTTCCTGGTAAGCTGGGCACCATGCAGGCTGTTGGAAGAGTTCTGATTGGCTGGATAGCAAATAAAATCATTTGCCTCCCAGTGAGATGCTCTTCTATTAAATTCATCCACAGGGATTCTTGCCAACACTACACATTCAGACAAATACTGTTCTAAATTAACTCCCCAGCCAACTATTCTGTAAAAATAATAGATGATTTAAAACTATTAGCTTAAAATAACCTCTGCAGCTGTTTGCCCTTGCTGTATGCCTTCGAAGAAATTTATTCTGTAAGAGGGCGTGATTTAGGTTGTTCAAGGGAAAATATCCTATTATTTTTTTATTCTGATTTTCTTATATTTCCACCTGCTTTGTTTCTATTAACCCTAGTATGGTAGTGAACCTTTTCTTCTTTTCTTTCTTTCAATTCACAATCAGAATTGTGCATATCTTAGCTCCCTTCTCCCATACCTCCTTTTATTTTAAGTCTTTAATTCCAGCCTGTTAACATACAATATTATGTTAGTTTCAGGTGTACAATATAGTGATTGACAATTCCATACAACACCCAGTGCGCATCACAAGCGTACTCCTTCATCCCGTTCACCTGTTTCACCCATCCTGCTACCCACCTCTCCCTGGTAGCCATCAACGTGTTCTCTAAAATGAAGAGACCCCCACGTACCTCTTATCTAGTAAAACTTAACGCTAATTTTTATACAACTCATTATCTGACCCAAGCCTTTCCTTTTTCTCAAAAACATAATTTTTTAAAAAGATTTTATTTATTTACTTGACAGACAGAGATCACAAGCAGGCAGAGAGGCAGGCAGAGAGAGAGGGAGAGGCAGGCTCCCCGCCGAGCAGAGAGCCCGATGCGGGGCTCGATCCCAGGACCCTGAGATCATGACCTGAGCCAAAGGCAGAGGCTTTAACCCACTGAGCCACTCAGGCGCCCCTCAAAAACATAATTTTTAAAATTTCTCACAATTTCCCCCAGAACAGAAACAGTAACCGTTGTAGGAAATAAACAAATATTTTGAACCAATTAACAATGTTACAATAAATACTTCTACTGCCCTATGTTCAACATAATTAACCTGGGGGGCTATGACCTTGTGTTTATTTGCAGTCATTTATTTTATTCAGTTTATATCAGTGTAAGTCTGAGCACTTTAATGCACTTTATAAGAAAGAACTCAAATTAATTATCAAATCAAATTAAATATCAAATCAAATGGCTTTATTATAAGGGTATAGAAATAAGATGTGAAGGAATTGTGAAACTATCCTTGTAATTTTTTGAATGCTGGCGAAATTTGATAGTGAATTTGGGCTGTAGTTGAAACAAGGTAGAAAATTAATGTTAATTAGAAACTTTTGCTCATTCTTAACATTTAACCCCATCCATGCAGTTCTTAAAAATGTTGAGAGATGATGTAAACTCTATGTATAATACAAGCCAGAGGACTAAATGATAATTGATGTGATAAGTAGTTAATATTAAATTCAAATTGGCACTCTATCTCCAAGTAAATAATAACCCTAAGCAATTGAAAATACTGCCAACATGATAGAAGAATGAGCAGTTCTGATAAAAATTTAAACTTAACATTTTTCCAGGTAGGTTTTGGAAATACTTTTGATTTTGACAAAAACAGATAGTAAAAGGTATCATACAAAGCAATTATGTAAGATGTAAATAAAACTTTACTTTATGAAATAATATCTTATCATTTATGACTCTAACGAGAAGCTTCCCTTTATTCTTCTCACTAGACTGGAGAGTGACACTTATGTGACCCTTGAGAATGTGTCTTTTAAAAATTCTATGTAACAAAATCGAAGTACAAGCTAAGTACATTTGTTGCAAGATGAAATATGATGTTTACCTTGAGTAGAAGTACTCAGGGAATTGTTTGAGATGTGGGATACACTAGGTGTTTTTTTCATGGAACGCCATTTTTATTTTAAGCAACTATTGACATGGGATACCTACCATTTGCATTTTAAACAAAGATTGACAATCAGACAAGTTATTCAGATTTGGGTACTCAAAAGTTTTCTTCTTGAAAATATCAATGGAGTGAGATTAAACAACAGTTTTCATTACCAATGGTTATATTGAACATTTCAGGTGAAAATTAGAATTTTTGAAATCTTGGGGTCACTGGTAATATTAACAAATGTGTTGTCTTGATAGTATATAAGAAAGTTGGTCAACATTTTGATTATAATAATTTTTAATTGAAATTTGTAAAAATTATTAGAACTTACTCTAGATGTTTTATGACTAAATGTCAAACATAACTATATACTCCAGTTTTCTCTTTCTTTAATTACAGTGATAATGTAGCATGCATATTATTATTTATCTCTTTTTTCCTTTCAAACATATCTGGAAGATCATTCCCAGCTAGAAATTGGGGCGCTTTCTGCTGAGTTGAGATCGGACTTTTATTTAAAGACCTTGTTTTAAGTGCAGTGCCTACAAATTATTCATCATTAACAGAATCTCCACAGACCACTTCATCCATTTGTTCATTCATCTATTTATTTATCAAATGTTTATGGATGCTTATGGTTTTTCCAGCATTGTTCTAAGTGTTGGCAGTACACTGAGGAACTGGAGGAGGAACTCTAGGAGTCGAGCCAGAGAGACAGGCAATCTTGGGAGAGGCTGGTAAGAGTTGGGTGGATGACATGTTGTTTTTGTTTTAGGAAAATGGACACCAGTGCAATAGATTTCTCCATGTATGTAGAATGTTTCAAAGCTTGCCGGTCTATGCTAATTTGATTGGCTTTTACCATAAATTTATTTTACAAATGAATTTATTTTTGCTCATTTTTGTAAAGAGGGCATTTTATTTACATCAAAATGAGTCATAGGAACAATTTTTTTTTTTTTTTTTGTCTCTGAGATGTTGTGATGACTTGTGCTAAAAGGAAGTAAATTATTTCCAGAATATCTGTCAACTCTAAAACAAAATGTCCTTTGGTCATCAGAAAGATATGAGATTTCAAGCACATATATTTATACATAGGGCTGAGTCTAACTGGATCCTGCCAAGATGCATTGCTGTTATTGAAGAAAAAAATAATAACACATTTCTATGCACTTGACTCCTAACTTAAGAGTAGTTGAGGTTAACACTTTTATAGAATTTTCATAGCTTTTACTTTGCTTCCTGTATCCATAACAATTAAAATGATGAAATGTAATTGGATGACATTTTCCTTGCCAGTCAGGTTTACATGGATTCTTCTTTTCAAAAAGATCATAATGTCTGAGAAAGTAAAGACAGTTTTCTAACAGCAGAACAAGGCAATTGGTTGGAGATTTATCCCTTTATTAGGCATTTTCAACAGTGGAAAGAACACTATTATTGTAAGTGTTATAAGGCTATAGCCTGGTACACCTGATTGGAATCTAAAAGTTCTCATGATCCTGAGTGTTAGTGTGAACAGCATTGATGAGAGAATCTAGAAACTGGGGTTATGACTTCTTGGTAGGCATTCACTAGCCATATATTGTGATGTGCAATCTGACTTCCCCAGGTCAAGTTTTCTCATCTCTTTAATGAAGACCCTCAGCTTCATGATGGCCAAGGTCTCGTATAAGCCACATAGAAACTTTAATGACTTCTTGTCCTTTTATCCTTCCTTGTATTATTTAGGGAAAAGTGTGCAAATTGATGAAATCATACAGGAATTTCAATCCAGCAAATATTTTTTGAGCATGGAATTTTACATAAATAACGCAAATGTGGATAAAACACACACCCTTTGTTGGGTAAGTAAAGTTCAGTTCCAAAAATCACTTCCTTTGGGCGGCCTTCCATGATTGTTATGTTAGTCTAAGGCCCTGTTATATTACAATAATACATACAACAACAATAATACCCGTTATTTGTTGAATATTAGAAAACTTTCTAAGTGCTTTGTATCTACTAATTCATTTAGTTCTCAGAAAATGCCTATGAATTTTATTATTATTGTTAGCAAAAGATGGATAATGTGAGGCTCAAAGAATTTAAGCTTTTCCCCCAAATCCACACAGCTACTAAGAGTGGGAGTCAAGATTTAAACCTTCAGAGCTTGATTCTTACACAGTCTTCAAAGTACGTTTCACTATGATTTAAACACACACACACGCGCACACACACACACACACACACACACACACATACTGCTCTCGGTTTCATAATTCAAGGGAATACTAATATAAATAGATTAGAGTTTTTATTCTTTGCATCATTATTACCTCCAAGTGTTAGAATCTTATTTGTAAAATCTTAAGTACACAGAAATGTAGGATGTACTATAAAACAATTTACTTTTATGAAGCTCATCCATTATAGTTTTGCTACTCAAATTCTAAAGTAATTTTAATTCAGTATCTACTATTTTACATATTTTTAATGAAAATAAATATTTCTTGGACAAGAAACCCAATATTTTCTTTTAGAATGTTTTCTTCTGTGATCAATTCATTTTCATTGTGCACTGTTACTTCAAACAGAGGATGAATTTTTGCAAGTGTTGGACATTTTGTTTTCCTAAATCTTGGAAGTTTGTTACAATGGAAACAAAATATCTATCTAGGTCTTTCATTTTCTCTTTCCCTCTAACTCCTGCCCTCAAAAGGAGACATCCTCTTCCTTAGGGTGTTCCTTTGGAAGTAGCACAAAGATTTTTTTTAAAAATTGTTACTCCAGCACATTCTGAAGTTTGAGAACACAGCTCTAGTCTGCACTGCCTCTATTCTGAGACTTTTAAATGAACATTGTTATTTCTTTGTTGGAATAGTTAAACTATCATTTGAATTAATTGACCTCTTAAAAATCAACAAATTCTTGGGATTTTTTAAATGGAAAAGTCAAACAGATGTAGACATTGTATGGTGACAATTGTTATTTAATTAGTGTATTAATGTTCACAGCCATGAAAATCAATGATACTGAAAAAATTAATGCTTTTCTTATAGTGAAGTTTTAAAAAGATAATTTCGTTAATGGCCTAAATAATTTTACATTTTTTTGTCCTATTATCTTGAGATAAGACATAATTCTTTAACAAAACAAATTCTTTAACAAATTCTTTAACAAATTCTTTAACAAACAAATTCTTTAAGACAAATTCTTTAACAAATTCTTTAACAAATTCTTTAACAAATTCTTTAACAAATTCTTTTACCACTTTCTCTTATAAACCTCTCTTCTCTTTCAGTTTTTTTCCTTTGGGTATGTCTGTGGGGATTTTTTTTTAACTTTGTAACAAAATACTGTTATGAATTCCTTACTTCTTGCTTGATGTAGAAATCTAAATTGCAATGAAGATTGACTCCAGTAATACACCAGTGTTCTGAGAAGAAGGTTGGCTTATGTAGTGATTATAATGTTAGATATTTGATATTGTATCTCAACTAGACTATGATAGTTTTTTATACAAAAACAAATAAATCAAACAAAATATATGACAGAATTAAGCCTAATTGATAAATTCGAACTCATATTTGACATTTTGTCTTACAGAGCCAATATTAGTAAAATTCCTTCAGGAAATTGAGGAACTTCACTAACTTAAGCATATATAATATTATATTAATAATATTAATGTCATATGTTATACATAATTAAGTTTGTAGTTACAGTATCTGGGTATTTTCTTTATAGCTGAAAAGTAATATATCCTGAGAAAACACTTTTTAACCCTCAGAAAATGATTAAATAATCTACAGATAACTGAAGGAAATTCAGGGGGGGAAAAGTGCAAAATTGTTAAGATGGCATTTCCTTTTCTTTATGTTGCATTTTGGATGAATCAAGCAATCTAAAAATAATATCGGGGCGCCTGGGTGGCTCAGTCTTAAGCATCTGCCTTCAGCTCAAGTCATGATCCTTGGGTCCTGGGATCAAGCCCTGCATCAGGTTCCCTGCTTAGCGGGAAACCTGCTTCTCCCTCTCCCACTCGCCTTGCTTGTGTTCCCTCTCACTCGCGCTTTCTCTCTCTCTCTCTCTCTCAGTCAATTAAATAAATAAATAAATGAGATCTTAAAAAATAAAATAAAAAATAAAGATAATATCAAATGGCATCGGTAATACTTAAAGATTTAGGACTCATGAGGCAAGACTTTGTTCTAAGTCTTCAGGTAATGTAATAAAAGTTTCTAGGATCTTGAAACTTAAGCATATTGAAATAATTTTCATGGGAGTTTGCTGCTTTGTACAGCTATGAAACAGTGCCACATTAGTCCCACTGTTTACTTGTACATATTTATCTTCTAGGTTTGTGTTTCAGAATATTTTGTTTTCTCCAAGTCATAGCTATTATTAATTAACTACATAAATCCAATACCTGCATTCTGAATTCTCATAGTGTGAACAGAAACCACTAATTAAAATGGCAGGGAGAAACTTGGGACTCTGTGCAAATAAAATCCATGAATAATGATTGTCAAGGAAATGTGTTGCTGGAAAGCTGTCAAAAAGATGAATGAGCTGAGCTATTTCCCATGCTGAAACAGAAGATCTTATTCTATAACTTGAATTCTAATATTGAACAAGCATTTATGCCTCATTGGTCACTACATAAAAAGGATGAGATATAGACCATTAACTTTAGGTTCTAGTTGGTAGGGTATTAAGTAAGGAGCTTCAAAGAGAACAGGACAGTATACACTGAAGTGGGCTCCAATGTAGCTAATCAGATCACTTTCGTTCATGCTGACGCACACACTCCCAGGAAGGACAATGCTTATATCCAAGAAAGGCAGAGACTCAATGGGAATGAAGCCATTGAACAGCGGATTAGATCTATATTGTTCATGCTGATAAACATTTCCAGAAAACCAAAACATACTTATACATGAAAGAACAGCTGGTTCAAAACAATGTGCTCTTTGGAATGACAAAGTCTCTGGCAATAATCATGCTTGTCACAGTTGATTATGGTGTTGAAATTTTCACTGCATATATATGTATTTATTTATTGAATTGAGGCATATCTAGAAAAATGTATGTAGGAAAAATATCTAGAAAAATCTTTACAAAATTTTCTGGACAAATTAAGAAAATTTGGAAGGAGCAATGTATTTAACTGTCTTCGGTGGACACTAGTCTAAAAGAGTGAAAACTCGGGAGAAGACAGATTCTTTCTTATAGCAAATAAGCTGGTAAAATTCGTACTCCTTTTGGAGTGTTGGGTGATGTCGTGGGATAGGCACCATACATGAGAAGATCTTACCATCTATAACCATGTAACTCTAAGTGACTAAAGAAAGTGGAAGGGAAATATAAAATTTAAATATACACATTACTCTACTTATATGAAATATACAGAATAGGCAGATTAATAGAGATAGAAATTAGAGGTTACCAGGGGTTCTGGGAAGGGGAATGGGGATTTATTGCCTAGTGGGTACAAAGTTTCTATTTGCAGTGCTAAAAATTTTAGAAATAGGGACGATGGTGACACAACATTGTGATTGAAATTAATGCCACTGAATTTTACACTTAAAAGTGTATAAAATGGTGTATTTTATGCTACTTGTATCTTACCATGATAAAAGACAAAAAAGAGGTGACAAGAGCATTAAAGACAATTTATGTGTCCTGCATAATTTTGCCTGGATCAGCCTGAGCTGATTTCATCTTGGAGTTCTATTCTAAACATGCATATCAACAGGTATGGGTTAAACTGTCTTTTCTTTCTAGGCATGGGATCCTGTTCCTGCTTTTAGAAATCTCACAATCATGGAGATTATTAAATTATATAAAGCAAACATAACCTCTTCATTTGGTGTTTGAAATAGTGCTTCAGACTGTAATGTCTATGCATCATTCAAATTCCAAACAAAGAATATACCATATTTTAAACAGATACAGGCCAACATAAATTAAGTATTTAGCCTATACCAAATCTTAACCATTTCTCTGCCTTCAACAATTCATCTTTTTATTTTCACTATTATTAAAGTATTATTTTTAGAGTGTGATATAACTTATTCACATAATCTGAGGGAATCATTTGTATGTAATACTTCTTTCAGTATTTGATTTTTGAAATATTGCAATTTCCACACTATTTCCTAAATATAGATACAGACTTTGCATAGTCATGCCAGTATATATATACTCCATGTAGACAATTATGGCTTAGAAGAAATTCAGTTTGTATGTTATGTACACGTGGAAACCAAAATAGGAAATTGAAATCACTGCATAATTTAATGTTCACTAAAAATATACAAACATTTGATTTTAAAGTTAAGGTTTGTCTTTTAAAGTTAACTTTTAATAAATTTATCATTATCTGGGAAAACCCCTGCATTCTTGAAACATACTTATATATAATATATTCCAAATTAATCAATGTCCTGACATATTGAGTTATTTTGAATATTTTTTGAATTCTAATGAAAAACAAGAAATGAAACAGAATATATAAATTTTTCCTTGCCCTCAATACAGTACATTGAGTGACATCTATAAGATAATTTAGCTGTGATTCCAAATTTAATTCAATACAGAAAAAATAGATGATGATCCATAAAATATTTCAGCATTTCTTATTGTTATTGAAAAATTAGATTAGAAAAATTCAATTATGTTCACTTTCAAGATGTGAATCCTTTATGACATGTTTAATTCATACAGAAGAGGAACTGTTTGTAAGAAGCAATTGAACTAATTATTCAGATGATTCAGTCTCCTGAATATTTTTTTAAAAATACATTGATAGTTGAAACAAAAAAGATCAGTATCTGTATGACTTGCCTAATTTCTACTGTAGTGAAAACTATAGTTTATTCAATTTTTTTAATCTTCCCCAGAACGTCACATAGACTAAGACACATGAAACAAAGTGAACCACTCATGAAGCAAAATGGCAGGTCTCCATGCTTATGGGGATGATGGGTTCTTATTCCAACTCAACACTGTACTCAAGAATGCCCCAAGGCCCATCATGTCTGCATCATTACTCTGCAGCGGAAGGCCAGCTTGCCACGTACCTACATTAGTCTGAAGTAGATTAGTGGGTTAGTGGATCTGTGAATAGAGAAAGGCTTTTTCCTGAGGCTCAGAGTGGGATGACCTCAAGTGGAAAAGGTGCAGGTCCATGTGACCTCTTCACACCTGAGAGCACTCCTCATTCTTCGGTGGGCAAGCCTCTCTCTTCTGGAATTCATAGCTGTATCTTTAGAAGCAAGTTCTATGACATGTATATCCACATTACAAAGGCCTCAGTGAGATGAATTAGACACAGTTTATTTTATTCTGCCCCACTGTTGCTTAAAATTTCAGCTTCAGCATTATATCATGAGGATCAACCTCAAATGATTATATTTAGATTATTTAGATTAAAATATCCAAAAACCTCAGGGACCTCTCTCATCAGTGAAGTAGACACACACACACACACACACACACACACACACACACACACACACAATCTCTTATTTATCTTTAATTCACTGCTCTAATTCATCTTAATTTAGGTTCTCAGAACCTGATCTGAACTAACTCAAATCCACAATCAGTTCCTATAATAGGTGGTTTTATGTGTCACTTTGAGCTAATCTATGCCCTGATAGTGGGTAAAATATTTCTGGATGAGTCCATGAGGGTGTCTCAGGAAGAGATGAGCTTTTGAGTCAGTAGACTAGGTAAAGAAGATTACTCTCACCAAAGCTGGTGGGCATCATCCAATCCCTTGAGGGCTTGAATAGGTTGAAGGAAGGGTGAAATCCTTTCTCTGCTTGAGCTGAGACATTTATCTTCTCCTACCCTCAGACATAAGCTCTTCTGTTTCTTGAGTTTTCAGACTCAGACCAGGACTCTTGGCCCCTAGATTCTAAGGAACTTGGATTCAGATGGGATTATTCCATTGGATTTCCTGGTTCTCCAATTTACAGATGGGGACTTCTTGGCCTCCATAATGGAGTGAGCCCATTCTTAAATCTCCTGTTATGTATATCTATCTCAGTATTCTATTGGTTTGGTTCCTCCAGAGAACCCTGACTAATATAGCATCAAATAACATAGGAAGGAATTTATTTTTTTAGGCTAATAATAGCAGCAAGAATACCAATAGGGCATGTCCTAATCAGCCTGGACTGTTATAACAAAATGCCATAAACTGGTGGCTTACACAACAGTTCATAGTTCTCTTCTGAAGATGGGAACACATAAAGCCAAGGTGTTGGAAGATTGAGTTCTTGATGGAGGCCTTCCTTCATCCTGGTTTACAGATGACCACTTTCTCATAGTGTAATTTCAGGGCCTTTCCTTTGTCTGTCTCTCTTCCCATCAACCTCCACTATAAGGGCACTAATATATAAGGGCACTAATCCCATCATCCTCATACACCTAATCTAAACCTAATGAACAGAGGTCCCATGTCACATTAAGGGGTAAGATTCATCATGTGAATTTTGGAGGGACACAAACATTCAGCCTATTACAGGGCACAAACCTTTGATGCTGCCTCGCTCGCTCCCACTCTCCCTCCCTCCCTCCCTTTTATTTATTTATTTATTTATTGTAATAAGAACTACTAGACTCTCACCAATAACATACCTGGAGGAAATTTTGAGAATCACTGAAAAATAATGGGATGAACACTGACTGAGAACCACTGATGTAAACAAATTAAATTACAGAGTTACAGTTTGACAATGATCTTAAGCACCCGCTCTCATCTCTTAAAATTGTACCACAGTTTTGAGATATGAGAAGGCTAAACTTTGCTTCAGACTGCTGGGTCTTAGTTTGTAAATGCTGTTATTGTAATACCATTGAGGCTATCAGTGTAGATCATGTGGATAAATCAGTGATGTGCCGTCATGGTGATTATAATCTAAATTGAAATCACAATCTCATTTCTTAAAAGAAACATAAATATGGGTTAATGTGTTGTACTCATTAACCATCCTCACCCCAGAGTTATTTCTAGGCTTCTCAACAAAGCAATCATCAAAATAATTATACTTTGCAGTTTAGTGCTAGATTAAGGTCAATTGGCTGATTTTTGAAAAGGAAAAGGGAGTTTTTTGCTTTTAAGAAAAGTATCATGAGTATATGTAGGGACTTAAAGCTCCCAGCATAAACTTAGTGAATATTATTGTGTTTACCAAAATGGAAAAATCCTTATAAATGTGGTATAATTCTTGTGAAGCCTAAGGCATAGATAAAAAAAAAAATTCTGTATTTAGCAGTGTCCATTTTTCTTTGAATTGGTAATAAAATGTATCTTTGAAATTACCATTCCATAACAATAAAGAAAACTAATCAAAACAAATTTTCATTCTGTTTGAAAAAAATGGATTTAGCTTTGTTTAAAGCTTTTGAATATTCTATGAAAATAAAAATGGTAGTTTTGTTTAGTTTTTATGCTTATATTTTCCAAGACCTCAATATGGCTTTTTTTTTTCATTTCTCAAAGCAAAGAGAAGACAGTAAATGCAAAATATTGTATTTAAATGCAAATGTTAGATTGAATATAACAGAAGGGATTGGTGGAATGACTTGCCACAGATTCTTTGAATAAGGTCATTAACAGTACTGGTCCCATCATTTATGAATTCATTTTAAGAAATTACAACAAACGGGAATGTTCAGGTAGTTCATTAAATTTGGTCTTACATACCCATTTATAGTCAGAGTATAGAAATAATGCCTTTACAAAAATGTAACACCAGTCAGAGTGAACATTTCATTGTTACATTTATATTCCAATTGTGCAATATAGAGCTCAGAAGACTGAAAACAAAGATATGAAAATTTGCATCATTCTGCAATTCCAGAAGCTAATATTTAATTTTATTAAAATCTTTCCAGAAAAGAGCTGCAAGTGTTACATACCTAGAGAATTGTGCTGACCCTCAGTTAGTGCTTTCTTTGCTTTTAAGACTAATATTGTTTTGTTTCTTTTTGTTTTTTAAAGTAAGAGATGACGTTAAAAAATATATCCTTATATATTTATATTTCTCAACCCTACTAAAACAAAACAATCCTGGAATTCTCAGAGTTTCACTCTAATGAGAAAGGAATTCCCAATTTCACCTGGCCACAAGCCCCCAATAGCAGCAGGTCTATGACTCGGGAATTGATCTGCAGAAACCCACAGTGGTGAATGTTCCCTGTAATGTTCTTAAACTTAGGAGGTAAGAATTCCTTTATTTGTTTTACCCAAAGCCTCCATATATTCTTTGAAATTCTCCCAATTATTCCAGTACACAATAGTCTCATAAATCAAAACCCCAGAGTAGTCCAAGACCTTCCATTTAATCTGACACACAATTCCCCCAAGACAATAGGATGGGGCAACGTTTTGTATCTACTTAGAACAAAGTTTCTCATTGTCATTTCACAAGTATAATCCTTCTAAACATTTTCAGTAGCTTCTGGCCCTGATAACAAATCATGCCAGTGTTTTGTCTTTATGACTGCTTTGTAAAAGTCAGACTCAATAACCTTGGGACTCACTTTCTTTTGCCCATTTTCTTCTAGTTGTCTCTGCTACATCCTTCATCCAGCCATTAAGGTAAAAGTAAGGGATTACTGCAGTTGTGGGGGCAGGTAGGCAATCTTGACATACATTATATCACATGACTATTTATATTAGGTTGAGTTTAATGATGGCAGTTCTTTTTTTTTTTCCCCCATAGCTCTGTGGCCTCAATTGACATCAAACTTCCCAAGACTAGAGAGACTAGAAACATCCATTAAACGGATATCAAGGAGACGTGTGTGTAAAACTCACTGCTCCTATGATATCAAAAATTAAGGTCTTTTTAAATCACTCCAAGATTTTTTTAAAAAAGATTTTATTTATCTACTTCACAGAGAGAGAAATCACAAGTAGGCAGAGAGGCAGTCAGAGAGAGGGGGAAGCAGGCTCCCTGCTGAGCAGAGAGCCCAATGTGGGGTTCGATCCCAGGACCCTGAGACCATGACCTGAGCCGAAAGCAGAGGCTTAACCCACTGAGCCACCCAGGTGCCCACTCCAAGATGTTTTTATGTCGTCATTTTCTCCTCTAACAATTACATTCAGGTCACTGAGAGAGAAGAACATGGAGAGCAGTTTTCCTAAGATCGCCATGTTTTAGTGAATCATGACAGCATATGCTGTAGTCCCCAGCTTAGTGGAAGGAAATTCAGTATCTTGTGAGAAGACACTTCACTTTCTACATGCGGGCTGCCTACCCTTTAAACGGAAGCACTTGTTCAGCCAGTATGCCCGCCATGTCTCTTATTCCATATTCTGTATGGAATACATACATAACTGTATTATTTTTCCTTTCCAGGTCAAAATACTTAGAAAATGAAATGAACAAGGGGCAAGTCACAGTGATAGGATCTGAAGGATGAATGTTCTAATTAAATTTCAGATATTTGTGGCACAAGTCTCAAGAATCAACTGGCATGAAATGACATTTTCTAAAATAAAGCATGAGCTAGTTCTCTCTCTAATTAGCAAAGAAGAGGATGCAGTCATTGGTTCCTGGAGAGACAAAACTAAGAGTGAAGCAGAGATATGCATGAAACCGCATGTGATTGAGAATGACCTTTAAATGAGGAGACATGGTTCCAGTCAGTCTTATTGGAAGGCACTGCATAAGAGTCCCAGGTGCTGAATGAGGTTCAAAAATCACTAAATACATTTGATTTCTATTCCTTTCTGGTATCATCTCAGATTTCAGAAATCATCTTTAAGAATAATCTTCCCTTAAAAATTCATCAGAAAAGAAAAAAAAAAGCCTTTTTGGTGAATCACTGTAATTAATTGTTTTAAATTATTTGATAAAATATAAAATCACTCTTTTTCTGAAGTTACTGTTTGGTGACAATTATAAATTTCATCCTGGCTTATCACTGGGCAAATACAACATATGAATTTCAAAATATGAAAAATATACAGATATACAAAATATGAAAAATATATAGATATAGAAATGGAAATTTAAAACTAAAATTTGTGCCTTTGACCATCTAGTAGAGTATTCCCCATTTTAGAGTAGGAAAGGAGAATCCCTAAGGAATGGAGTGTCCCACTTAGCTTGACTCACTTAGCTGTTAGTCAATGGACTTCAGATTTCAAGTCAAGAGTGCGGAAGCCCAAGATTTAAGACAAAAGTATTATAATTTAATCTCTCTAGTTCTGCTACTAACTTTTAAAAATAATGAACATATAACCTATAAAGCATTTTCTGAATGTCTGTTATTTCTTCTATGCCACAATGCTCTTATACTTAGAAGTCTACCTTCTAGAAACTTTACCACTGTCTTTAGTAGTATTGTCATCAATACAGATGCTATTATATATGTTAGTCAAAGTTTATACTTTCTTGTCTACAATCATGGGGAAAATTTGGGGTTATATTTCAAAGTACTTTTCACAGGAGCTGTTCAACTTCTATAGAAACCGCTGTTTCCTTGTTTTCCTTTATAATGAGGTTTCATCTTAGCAGAATTATATGGGTGGAATCATACTGTATTCAAGTTCTTACTCAGCATTAAGTTTCTACAATTCATCCAAGTCTTCTGTAGCTATAGTCCATTTGATATTGTGGCTACATTATATTTCATCGAATGGGTACACCACAAATATCCACTTTATATTTTATGGCTATCTTGGTTGGTTCTTGGTGGTGCTATGGTTAAAATGATGCTCTGAAATTGTAGCTACATGTTTCCATGTGCACATTTTTATACTTAGCAACCATAAAGTGGGATTGCAATACTAATTTATTGAGTACACTTTCCACAGTATAGCCCTTCTACTGAGTATGAACAACTGGGTTGTTTCCAGTTTGGGCTGTTACAATTAGTGATGCTTGAACATTCTTGTACATTACTTTTGTTGAACAAATATATTCATTTTTGCTGGGACATGGGATACAACATGTGTCTGGCTTGGTGGATATTGCCAACAATTTTTTTTTTCCCCAAAAGGATTGTACCTGTTTGCCCTCTGATCTTCAGAGTATGTGATTCCTGTGCAAAATTCACATTGGCCCTGCGTGTCATTTGTCATTATTATTTCAGCCATTCTAGTGTGTGTGTATTTGTGTCCCCTTGTGGTTTTCAGTGTACATTTCCTTGATTGTTAATGAGAAGAACTGCTTTTGGATGGATGTACTAATCACTTTGAATGATCTAAATTTTAAAGTGTCTCTTTTCCTAAACCACTTTTCTTTTGTGCTGTCTTTCTTTTACTTAATGGTTTGTACAATATTAAACTGTATTTCAGATATGAACTTTTTGTTACTTAATGTGTGTCGCAAATAACTCTTCTCATTCCAAGACTTGAAATTCTGTCTTGATTAATGATGTCTTTTGATGAACTTTTCATAAACTTTAAATTTTAACTTTAAATATAATGCAGTCTTTTATTTATGGCCAGTATTTTGTGCTGGAATCTGCCTACTCCAAAGGCAAAATAAATTCTGTTTTATCTTCCAGAAACTTTAGTATTTTGCCTTTTATATTAAAATATTTTTGTACATTATTCTGAACATCCTTCATGTATCATGTGACTGAAGCCAAGATTCACTTTTCTCTCATATCATATCCAGTTGACTCAGAATCTTTTGTTCCAAATAGTATCTTTCTGTATTTCTTTGCATTCTTTTGTCCTAAGACAAGGATCCATGTATCTGTGTGTCTGTTTCTGAGATGTTTATTCTTTTGTCCATCTATTTACTATGACCACACTGGCTTAATTACTACAAATTTATACTATAAATTCATGTAGAGCAGAACAGCTCATAACTTGGCATTCTTCAAAAGTACCTTGGCTATGCCTGATGCCCTATTTTTCCATTGCCGTTAGCTTTCCATGTCATATCTATTTTCTCTCTCTCTCTCTGCCTGTTGCACACAGGCAGAATTTGGATTTTTATTATAATTGCTTTGAATCTACAGATCTCTTAATAATGATAAATTTTACATTCTCATACTTTTCATTTGAGATATAGAACTACATATTATGATTGTCTATTTGCTTTTTAATTTATCAACCTTGCTACATTCTCTTATAGGTGCTAATAATTTTTGGTAGATAATTTTGTATTTTTAATACACAATCTGTTATATCTGTTCGTAATGAGACATTTCCCTCAGTCTATCTGCATGTATATGGATATAGATTTGTGTTTCTTGTCTTACTTGTTTTTATTCAATATTGAATATCAAGATAAGAAATATCCTTGAATCATTTCTAGATCTTTAAGGAAAATATTTCAGTGCTTCACCACTTGGCATGATATTCTGTCTAATGTTTTTGAGGATATCCTTTTCACTGGGTACACTACAAATATCCACTTTTTATTTTATGGGTATCTTTGTTGGTTCTTTTTGGTGTTATGATATATTCTTACTTTTAAAAGTATTTTGTGTGTGTGTAACTGTTACTAATTTTGGACGTTGAATATAAGGTCTTTTTCTGCAACCACTGATGTGATATGAGTTTTGCCTGTTATTGTGCATGTGGCTGTATGAGTCAGAGTATCTCAGAAAACAGATGGCATGTTCACCAAGTAACTGAAGTGTTTAAAGAAGGGGTTTTTTGTAACAGAATGGGCACAGCTTGGGGAACCCTACAAGAGATACTGAATCACTACAAACTAACAACAGTTAGGATCCATTAACACTCTTTGTTCTGAAGGGAGAGTGAAAGGGACAACAAAATAATCAGAATTTGGAAGGAAGCTGATGCTGTATGTGACAGCAACAAACCTAAGCTCTGAGTTTCAGTAACATCAAACATCCCCTGCCCAAGCATAGCAAGGAAGGAAGGGAATATATGCTCCCATACCATGATTTTCCACACGTATAATTGCCTACTCTTGTGCCGCCCATTGCTATCCTTCGATAACAGGTAGCCTCCCAGGACACTTACTTGGGTGAAGGAAACCAGAGAGTGGGTCTACAGGACAAAAGGAGAGTATGGTGGATGGATTCCCAAATAGTCCTGCCTCCTAGAACTCATACCCTTGAGTATTCTCTCCTTGAGTGTAGGCAGGACAATTATGCTGCAAAATATTGTAAAGTCAGGCTTGTCAGGAGATCCTCTCCTGTATTGGTTCAAATAAAACAAGAGGGCATGTTAGGAAAGCCCACAGTGGCAGAGAACTGAGGCCAGCAGTCTGGCCAGCGATCAGCTAGGGTCTGAGGGTGACCTATAGCTAAAATGTAGCAAGAAGCTGAGACCCTCAATTCAATAGCTATGTGAACCTAATCTTACCAATAACCATGTAGTTTGGAGAAAGATCTTTCCCAAGCTGAGATGAGACCGCAGCCTCAACCAATACCATGATTGCAGGCTGTGGATTCTGGAACAGAGGACCCAGCTAAACTAAGTCCAGAATCCAGACCTACAGAAACTGTGACATAGTAAATGTACATTCTTTTAAGCCACTATTTGTGGTAACATTGTTAATGCAGCAACAGATAAATAAAACAAGGGGAATATCCAGTGCACTACTGAATTATATTAGTGAGATGGTATTAGTCTATTCATTAAAAAAAAATCCTTTTCCTAATATTTGCAGTTTGGATTAAATTTTTTACTTAAAATGCTTTAATTATGACTGACCAGTTCTATCATTCAGCAGAAAAATCCCTCTGATTTTTAAAATGGTCCCTTCCCTGCCAATTTGGATGCCTTTTATTTCTTTTTGTTGTCTGATTGCGAAGTCTAGGACTTCCAGTACTATGTTAAATAGTAATGGTGAGACCGGACGTCCCTGTCTTGTTCCTCACTCTGGAAGAAAGTCTGTCATTTTCCCTGTTGAGGATGATACTAGCTGTGGGTCTTTCATATATGACCTTTATGATGTTGAGGTATGTTCCCTTTAATCCTTACTTTGTTGCAGGCTTTTATCAGTAAAGGATGTTGTATTTTATCAAATGCTTTTTCTGTATCTATTAATAGGATCATATGGTTCTTATCCTTTCTTTTATTAATATGGTGTATCACACTGATTGATTTGCAAATATTGAACCACCCTGAAGCCCAGGAATAAATCCCATTTCATTTGGTGAATAATTCTTTTAATGTACCATTGAATTTGATTTGCTAGATTTTATTGAGAATTTTTGCATCCATGTTCTTTAATCATAGACTAGTTATATGCTGTATCTGATGTCTTTAATGGTTACACTGCAGTAAAAAATATATATTTTTTATCATTTTAGTTTGGCTTTTTTTTTTTATTTATTAAAGTCTACTTTATGTCCAGAATTTGGTTAACTTTTATCATATTACTTGTGTATTTGAAACAAGGTATAATCCACAGTTATGGAGTACATATTTCCATTGTTGTTCTTGAGGTTCAAATTATTAATCATGTTTTAAAAAACACCTATATTGGGGCACCTGGGTGGCTCAGTGGGTTAAAGCCTCTGCCTTCAGCTCAGGTCATGATCCCAGGGTCCTGGGATCGAGCCCCGCATCAGGCTCTCTGCTCAGCAGGGAGCCTGCTTCCTCCTCTCTCTCTGCCTGCCTCTCTGCCTGCTTGTGATCTCTGTCTGTCAAATAAATAAATAAAATCTTAAAAAAAACAAAAACAAAAACAAAAACAAAAAACACCTATATCTTTATAGATTTTCTCTGATACAGTAATCTTATCCTTAACTGAGATTTCTTTCCCCATATTTTCCATTCTTTTTAAGTTTCCATATCTCTTTCAGTAGTCCAAATCATTATCTAATATTCCTATAATTTTTGGAAGTTTCATTAACATATTAATCCTAGTTTATTTATAACCCTCATTGCAAAATCTTAATTTCTATTAGTCTGTTTCTATTGATTTATTCTTATTTTGACTCTAGGTCACATTTTCCTTTTTCCTTCCATATGTATTTTATCTTTTTTTTTTTTTTTTTTGCATGATGGAAATTGTGGATGATACGTTTATAGACATTTGTTATCTTTTAAGAGTTCTTGAGTTTTGTCCTAGAAGGCAATCCAACTACAGATGATTATGTTGATTTTGCGTGGCTTAGGCTTTAGGTTTTGTTCAAATGTGTTTACGTCCATTATGATCTTATATATTGGACAAATCTCTTAGGGTATGAAGTGGTTCTTACTCCTGAGTCCTGGCCCTTGCTGAGCTTGAATAGAAAGCACAAAATATTTACAAAGCCCATCTTACATGGAAGAATCAAACTCCAAAATCTGTTTACTTAGTCACAAGCAGCTTCTGAAATCTTTAGCCATATTTTTCAGATTTACAGCTATTAATTCCCCTCATTTTGTTTTATTTTTTTTTAATTTTTTGAGAATTGAAGTTCAATACCCAGCTGTTGATTTCAAGTCATTTGTGTACGCACTCTTATAGTCATATCCATATGGCTCTCTCCTTTCTAGTAGATTCTCCCTCAACTTCCAGCTTCTCTGACAGCTTTAAATGATACTTCATGAAGTTATGGGGTCACAACTCTAATAAGTTTGTACTTTCTCCTTGTACCATGCAAATAAGTAGATTATTTTAAAAGAGTTTATTTATCTATTTCACAGATACAGATCACAAGCAGGCAGAGAGGCAGGCAGAGAGAGAGAGGAGGAAGCAGGCTCCCTGCCGAGCAGAGAGCCCGATGTGGGGCTCGATCCCAGGACCCTGGAATCATGACCTGAGCTGAAGGCAGAGGCATTAACCCACTGAGCCACCCAGGTGCCCCAGTAGATTATTTTAAACCACTAATTCCACAGTGTTTTGTTCACCAAAGCATAGATAACCATTTCAGAGAAATTATTTTACTGTGGCAGGAAAGATGAGATAGTTGTATTTTAAAATATTGTTATTGGTTTTTATATGTACAACTTTATGTCCATCCACAGTCTAATCAAATATTAATGACTAAATAAAGGTAGACATTGCCCTAAACAAAGATAGCTTTTATTTGGTGCTATTTTTCAGAAGTGTTACAGTATTTGTTTATTAATTTTTTAAAAGATGATTTATTTACTTATTTGAGAGAGAGAGAGAGGGGAAGAGGGCAGAGGGAGGGAGAGAATACCAAGCAGACTCCACGCTGAGCACAGAGCCCCGTGCTTGATCTCAGGACCCTGAGATCTTGCCTTGAGCCAAAATCAAGAGTGGGAGGCTTAACTGACTTACCACCCAGACACCCCTACAATATTGATTTTTAACTGAATAACTTTTATTCCTCTAAATTTTCTTTCATGAAGTAATGGGATCAGATAGAACAAGTGATATAAAGTAGAAGTATAAATTTTTAATTTATTAAGTAGAAATCACATACAGAACCAGAGAGTCAAGTTATACAGTTCCCAGAAAATTTCAGAGCACAGAGATCAAATTTACAGTTTATATAATATTCAAATTATTCTTTCCACCCCAACATTATCTCATTCTTTGTTCATCACAAAAACCCATTCTAAAATATTTTACAGATGTGCCTCAATCTGTGGATCTTTACATGTTCTTTAATGTGGATTTTCCAATTTTAAAATCATTAAAATTAAGACTTATTTTGGAACTGGAATGCAAATCAGTGCAGCCAATGTGGAAAACAGTATGGAATTTCCTCAAAAAACTAAAAATAGAATTACCATATGCACCAGTAATTTCATTACTGAGCATTCACCCAAAGAAAAAGAAAACATGAATTCAAAAAGATATACGTACCTCTATGTTTATTGCAGCATTATTTACAGTAGTCAAGATGTGGAAGCTGCCCAAGTGTCCACTGATAGATGAATGGATAAAGAAGATGTAGTGGTATATATATGAAAGAAGATGTGGAATATTACTCAGTTATGAAAAAGAATGAGATCTTCCCATTTGCAACAATATAGATGGACGTAGAGGGTATAACGTTAAGTGAAATCAGTCAGTCAGAGGAAGACAAATACCTTGTGGCTTGTAGAATTTAAGAAACAAAATAAAGAAAGAAAAAAAGATGAAAAAAATAACCACTTAAATACGGAGAACAAGCCGGTGGTTGCCAGAAGGGAGGTGGGTGGGAGGATGGGTGAAGTTGATAAAGGGGTTTAAGAATACACTTAGTGTGTTGAGCACTGAGAATTGCAGTGAGTTGTTGAGTCATTATATTTTACAGTTGAAACAATACTATATGTTAACTATATATACAACACAATATGTTAACTATACTTCAATCTAAAAAAGACTTACAGCCAGCAGGATAAACTGTGCACACACCTATTTTAAGTGGATACTTAACCATATCTGATTAAACTCTTGCTGTGACCCCAACTCCACTGTTGTGTTAGTAAGTAAAAAACTATTCTGAAGATTTTCTGTCTCATTTTGGTTGGTTTCTTTACAAAGGACTTCTGAGGGTGTACCTCTCTCTGAATTTACTAAATTAACATACTTTACTTAATACCAACTAGCTTTGATATCCTTCAGACTTCCATTCTAACAATCAGTAATATCCATTCAGCATTTACTTTCTGCTCCCCTTTTCCCTTTAAAAAAAAAAAAAAGGATTTCAGTTATTTATTTTTTGAGAGAAAGTGAGCAAGCACAAGCCATGGTGGGGAGGGGCAGAGGGAGAGAGAAAGGGACAAGCAGATTCCCTGCTGAGTGCAGAGTTCAACTTGGGCTGGATCCAGGACCCTGAAATCATGATCTGGCCCAAGTCAGAGGCTTAACTGACTGAGCCACAGAGGCATCCCTGCTTTCTCCTTTCTATTCTTGAGCTTAAGATAGTCTAATTTAGCCCATAGTCAATAAAGCCCATAGTCAATAGTAAATAAAGACACTTTCTTATTTTATACCAAAGATTCCTGAATTTAGTCCATGACCTTCCATCATAACTTTGTGACCATGTTCAGTTCCTTGACTAGAGTTTTTTGTAGCTCTGGAACACCTACTTTTTCTCCCTTCATCTAATTTTTGTTCTCCTGTTTAAAATTTACTAATCATATCTATTAGTTGTGTCATTTCTACTCTTTAGTGAAGGTTAGCTTCTTGACCTGGTCTTATAGTAGACTTTGTTAGGGATGAAGATAATGAAAAGATTACTTATTATAACTCGGAGAGTAGTCAAGTGTCCTTTACCGCAAGGTGTTACAAATAGAGGCATACATCTGTAATGACTCTATAGTCTGAATGTGAAACCCCATCTTTACTGAAAGCTCCATGCTATGTCGTTTTCCTCTTTTTCAAAAGAGTCTCTTTCAAATTGTTATATCAAATTGAATGTAACATTTTGATCCTCTAGTAAAGTTGAGTAGGGAAAAAAATACATGCTTTATATATGTATTTATAATTTTATGGTTTAACTAATTCTAGAAAATATTGTGCTGGGTTGAAGAAATGCCTCATTTTTTGACTTTTATAAAGAACATATTTTGCTCCTGGGGAATTTCTTAATCATTAGTCTACATATTCCTAAATATTAGATCCAGAGAGAAAATCTGTAAAAGGCATGGATTTCTGCTGAAAACAGATTTGAACAGCATAGTTATGTTCTGAATATACAATAATACCAACAGAAAATATGATAAAAATTAAAACTGGAATATTGTCATAAAAGTAAGGGCATAGATTGGGTTTATTACATAAAGAGTAAAATGAAAATAATGGTGGTGGTGACATAATGGAACGGTAACTTTGATGCAAATTTGAGTCAGATGAATTAATTCTTCATAAAGCAAGTGTATATTTAAATACATTTCAGGAATCTCTTTGCCTACTGAAAATCAAAATAGCTATTTTGCTTTTTTTGGAGAAAGTTTATTTTCAGACTGTGGTATAGTTGGTAACAAATCAAACTCTTTTAACTTCCTTTTTTTCCGAGATATCATCATGGCAAGTTAATGGAAGAATCCCAGTGATGTCTAGTACCGGACCAAAGGCTACATAGTGAAGTCTAGAATTTAGGAATTGTAATCTCTGATGAGTGATTGCTTTTATGATCTTAGACTTGTCACTTCTGTCTTTTTTTATCTTTTATCCTCACACTGAGCTATTCACCATTCTAATCACACTTGCCTATTTCATTGTAGCACCAGAAGATTAATTGCTAAATGTCTGCCTAGAGCTCAGGGGAGGAAAAAAAGTTAATAAAAAGAAGCTGCCAAAAATGTTGCACTGTCAATTTTTTAAAATATCAGAACATCTAGTAGGCTTTTCCACACATTTTCATCTGTCAAAATCTTACTCATTTTCCAAGGCTATGGAAGATGTGATTTTACCTTTTTTGTGTGTGAACTTTTCCCTTGTCTTCAGTCAGAATAAATCAATACCATCTCCTTAATACTCCCAAAACTTTGTTTTCAACTTTGTTACAAAATTGCTCATAGTCCCTTTGTAGCACAGTTGCATATGTGTCTGCATGCAAACACTTTATTTCCATTTAAAATATACTTTCAAGGTTTGCTATTGAACAAAGTAGAAACAGCATAACATCATAGGTCAAGGCAGAAGAGCTGTCATTCTACGTATTATTGTATAAATCCCATAAACTAATTAATCTAGGATCTCTTATTATTATAACATTATCAAAGATAACATCTTTTACCTTAGTGTACATCAAAGTGGAGTGAGCTAGCTGAGGAAAAATATCTGGCAGAAAACCAACAAAAGAACAGGAGAAATAAGAGCAACTTTCCCTTGTGACTGAGCTGACAAAGATGGCCTTTTGTAGCATTGCCTGGGGAGTGATGATACTCTCCCAGATCCATTCTGTATTTCATTACTCTTCCTAGGAGGGTTGTTTAGCAAAAGGAAGATGAGATTTTTACTCTAGGACACAGGTTTGTTCTGGATTGTGTGTGTGTGTGTGTGTGGTGGGGAGTATTTTAAGCACCTTACTGTCTTCTCTGTCGTATTCTCCTTGTTCCTTGTGCAGAGAATACTCATGTATTATGCTTTGTTACCTTTTCTCCTAATGTTGTTGCTGTCATATTGTCTCCAGAGTCATCACCCTTCTCATATACACAAGCTCCCAAATTACCCAATTCTTTCTCCTTTCCTTGTAAATGGTATAATTGTTGCCCTTTCTTATGGAACTTCAGCTTTCTTTTCTGTCCTAACCATGGTGAAGGCTGGTGGTCAGCTCTCTGCTTGTCATGGTCAAAAAGGGTGAAGGATATGTGCGAAGATGTACAATGCAAACAGACACTAATTTTGATTTGCCGCGGTAGAAACCAGATTCTGTCTATTTTTATAGCGTGTGTGGGTGCAGTTGTGGGTGGGTGTGTGTGCATGTGTGCCCATGGTGATGCTGGCAAAATCTTAGCCGAGAGTCACACAATAATATTATATGTTCTACTGAATATACAAGTTTTTGCATGTATGTGAGTATCAAGAATGATCAGGGGAAGAATGTATCCTAGTAGATATAGAAATACAATAATCATAATGAAAGACAATTTTAACACAAATAAGTTTAAATTACTTGGAAAAAAATCACAGCAATTGTTTGCCAACATACATTCTCCAGAAATTAAGTTGTTGTGTTAAGGATATATCTAATGAAGTGAGTTTGTAAAAACTAAGTTAAACAAATTATGCAAAAGGGATTCAGGAATCAGTTGAATTTCTTACAACCTTTAGTATACTGATTACTGTGTCTGATTCTCCAAGGCAAGATACAAAATTGTGTATTTACAAAGTTTATTTGCTCATGGAATCCTCGTCCCTAGAAGATATTCCATAAATGTATGTTTCTTATTATAACATTTTGGATTAATCAAACGCAGATACCTGTTTAAATTTGAGCAGCTATTATAAATGCTGAGTTTCATTCTTAAAAATGTGACGACATGGATGGAACTAGAGCGTATTATGCTTAGCGAAATAAGTCAACTGGAGAAAGACAACTACCACATGATCTCCCTGATATGAGGAAGTGGAGATGCAACGGGGGTGGGAGTTAAGGTGGTAGGAAAAGTAAAAACGAAAGAAGATGGGATCGGGAGGGAGAAAAACCAAAAGAGACTCTTAATGTCATAAAACAAACTGAGGGGGGTGGGGGGAAGAGGGGTTGGGTGAGGGTGGTGGGGTTACATCATATGTTTAAATAAAGCTTAAATAAAGTAAAAAAAAAAAATTAAAAAAAAAAAAAGTGACCACTGATTATGGCACAACTTTGGTACCAGAGTCCTAGCCTCCTGGCTTTTCATTTTAGTCTATTTGTCTACTACCCTTGAAAAGAAAAATAAATGACTATAATGAAGAGATAGGTTATAAATATTGATTTGGAAGAACCCATTTTTTATTTAATGAACAAAGACAAAAATTATATACATACCAGCCATGTAAAATACTGGACAGAAATGACACATCAGGGTCTGAATTTATAGCTAAAATAGAAAGTATAAAATTCACCATAAATCTTGCAATTTAACTTTGATCTCAAGCGTATTGACCTCTCCTGTGTTTATGGAAAAGGTTTTACTGTAAATCTGAGGAAAAGTCATCTTACTTTAAACATATATTTGTGTAAAATTCACCTCATTGTCAATGTCATCCTTATTCAATTTAAATACCTTTTCAGTTAAATGGCCTATTTCATACATCAATAGTGACAAAGGCAAATAACAGAAAATAAGTCTTGAGAGAGAGGTGTTTCATGTGAATATAAATGAACATGTATAAAGCAAAAGCAAACTGTATGACTTTTATAGGTGAAGGACATGAAGTAAGTACTGAATTCAAACCAAAATTATTTTGCAAAAAATAAAAAAATGAAATTGGAGTAAATATACTCATAATATGTTTTATTTTCAAAAATGGTGTCACATTACTCCTAAGAAATGTTTTATTAATGTTAATAAATTAACATTTATCAAATTCCATATTTCTTCTATTTTATAATTTCAAATAAATGATTCTTATCTTGCACTTATCATAGAATGTTATATATAACATCTTTCATTTGTTTGCTCTTACAAATAATGTCTCAAATATTAACAAAATAACATCCATTTTGGGATATGTTTCCATTAAATGATGAGGCCATATGTTTATTTATCTATTCTTGTAATTTGATTTTATTTAACTCCTATAATGAATTTTCATGTTCATAAATTAGTTTTCAATATTGAAACTCTGTTCATGCTAATTGATCTCATAAAGATCTAACCTATAACTTTGGTCTTATTAGAACAATGTTTTCTATATTCAAATGATTTACATTTATTGATTTAATTATGCCAGTCAGTGAAGAGAAAGAAGACTTCCTCTCAAAGGTAGATTGGTTTTGATTGGGTGTAGAAGTCTTCAGTTATAAACAAATGAACAAAAAATGAAATAGGGAGTATCACTCAGCAGAGAATGAAAACAAGACAAGGGGCCAGAGATTGACTGGCTACTTCTAAAGGCCAGGTAAACCCTTCAAATGCAGGAAGGTGTCAGCCCATGACAGCATCAGGGGGAAATGCCTTATGGGCAGAGGGAAGAGCTAAGGCAGGATTGAACTTAAATTTTTTTTAAAAATAACAAAAGACCCATTTGCTCTTACAGCTGTGGTTTGGGGGGTGGTAATAAGGGGCAAGATTAGAGAGGTAGATGGAACCAAATTAGATAAAGATTGATAGGGTAGTGTAAAAGTTTAAAAATTATTCTAAGTCCTTTGGGAAACTGCTGTACGTCTTTACTCAGAGATATAGCATGGCTTGGTTGTATCAATTCTATAATATTTTTCAAAGATAAAAAGTCATTGAGTTTGATTTTCATCATAAATCCCAATAGGTATTTCTTAGAGTCACCTTTAGTAATTTTTGATATTTTCTTCTCTACTTAGGAATGACGATGATTATGTATGCATGGCATTTTATATTTCATAGATATTTTTACATGTATTGCTGAATAAGATCTTCATAATACCCTTACACACTATGTTTAAAGATAATAAATATGGCACTGTTTGGCATTGGGGACTCTGGGGCCGAGTTACATCCAGGTTCTGCTACTTAACTGTATGACCTTGGACAAATTACTTAACCTCTCTGAGTTTCTTACACTTCATCCACATAAATCTTATTATTATTATTTTTTGAGTACTCACTGAGGTCATTTACTGACAGTTCCAGGAGGTGCTGTGTATCTTCTAATCATATTAATTATTATTATACGATACCTCCACATGATATTGTGAGTTTAGTGACAACGCTAAACTACGTTTCTAACAGGGTGACTGTGGTTCCTGGTGAGTAAGTTTGGTTACTTCCTTTCCCCTGTTCAAATGGTAAGGCCAAATTAGAGAGATTTAATGAATTCTCAAACGTTGTCTCAGGAACAATTAGGAGGGAAATTCACCCAGCACTTTAAATTTGACTTTGCCGGTCCCCTCGTGTCTGACAGAATACCACGATGTCAGCACAGAATGGAGCAGTTTTTAGACAATGACCAAGTTGAATAAATTAGGCTACAATGGATTTTTTAAAAATATTTATTTTATTTTATTTATTTATCTGAGAGAAAGAGTGTATGTGTGTGTGAGAGAGCACAGGCGGGGGAGAGGGAGAAGCATATTCCTCCCACTGAGCAGGGAGGCCAATGCGGGGCTCCATCCCAGGACCCTGAGATCATGACCTGAGCCAAAGGCAGACACTTAACCCACTGAGCCACTCAGGTGCCCCAAGCCACAGTAGATTTTATTCCCTATTAACATTAGTTATTATTTTAGGATTTTCCCCATTTCTTAGCCTATTCACAGTACACAAGAGGAAAACACATTGAAGGCATGTCTAATTGTTGTTATCTACTTTTATTAGCAGGCACACAAATATATAATTATCAGCCAAGTTCTAGGATGTTCTAACGTTAAGACTGTCTCAAATCATCAACAGAGCCTTACTGCCTAAATACAGTTTTCTTTTTTTAATATTTAGCTGTACCTGCATTTCTGAGGGACATTTAATTTTGTCTTCAAGTTAAATAAAGAGTTGAGTTTTAATAAATGTAAACAAGTTCTTTTTTCTAATTTAATCATGTTATTTGTTTAAGGTAATAGCATTTAGAAAAAATGTAGAAAACATGGGCCTGGTAATCATGGGATATTAATTTGGGGATATTACAAAGCACATGCCTCTGGGTGTATCTAAACACATATTGCAACAGCTCTTCAGGAAGTCAATATTATATTATAATTTATTTTCTCATACCCTTACTGTGCTGACCTGTGCACTTGCTCTCAGATCCAGTTTTCTCTCTTAACCAACTATTTTCTTGCTGACTAACCACTGATAGGCCCTGGGGAAAATTATGGGGTCAGAAGATGGGACAATCCCCTATCTCTTTTTCCACTCCAGGGGTTATTTCTAGAATTAGCTGGATTTCATCTGTGGTTATTCTCACTGGAAGCTCTGGATCCAAGGCTTGGGCAACCCTACCTCCTCCCTATAGCTGAGAGCAGCTTGGTGGTTCTGTTGATTATGGATTATCTCACCATCTGCTCTTTACTCTCTCAGCTTTTTGACTCCTTAGAAACTATTTCATTCTGTTGAAATATCTGACTTGGGCTCTGTTTTTTTTTTTTTTTTCCCCTGACCTAATACCTCAGAATTAATGCTGTATAACATCTTTGCATTTGGCATGATACAAACCTAAAATCTTACTGGTTTGGAATATTTATTATTCAGACCAAAGTGTTCCAATTATTCAACAAAAATTCCACAGTTTAGACTCACACTATAAAATTATCAAGTTAAAATAAGCATAAAAACGCCTGAGCTTCTAAAGATAGCTGGAAATTAGTTTCTTTACTTTATTCTGCAAGAATCTAAGCCCACTTGAATTTGCATTGTTTTAAAAAATTGAGGATGTTGTTTTAATTCATTTCTTTGAAATGCTTCATCTGGCATTCTTTAGCAGACAAAGGATGTTGAATTCAGTGTCCTCAGGAGAGTAAAATATATGTCCACTGAATATGAAGGAACAAGATTACCTCCCAGAAAATCAGTGCAATCCGAATATCTTTCCTATAGAGGCAAACATCCCACGTATCAATGAATTATGGGCCAGTTATTCATCTCAGGGCTTTAGAATTGATGACCGTGAAGAGAACCCTAGCCTAAGCCTTCAAGACAGGCTGAACTGTAGTCACTTATTCTGATCAATAAGTTAAGAAGTTATGCAAAAAAAATCTTTAAGTTTCAGTACAAAATGTTTTGATGCTTTAAGTAATACCCTTTCAGTTTTTCAGAAAATCATGACAAAATATCTTTTCTTAGAAAAAATTAGTAGTTTGCATTTATTATATTATTTATGCAGTGGACAATGTTATAAGCATGGTGAGAAATTTTAAAAAATCTCAATATCCCTAAAAAGTAAGTACAATTATTATCCATGTTGCCGATAAACTGAAGCTCACAGTTAAGTGCCTTGCTCAAATTTACTTAGATGGCAGAGGGTAGTCTCACCCCAGAGACCATGCTTTTAACATGTCTAATGTGTTCCCTTTCAGTGTCCTGGTAAGTTGTTTAGAGGCATAACTAAAGCTGGGCAAATTCAGCTCATGCTCAATACCAGAAAAGAAAGTGTTCAAGATTAATTTGTGGGTAGCTTCCAACTTCTAGTGCCTTTATTTTCGTGAGTAATCTATCTTGGCATGTATAATTGGTTCCATTGTAATTGGTTTGCCTGTTTATTCCTACATATAAATGAGTATCTGATTCATTTAGAATAATATTCCTGTGTGGTTTTCCATACACCTCCCTTGATTTATGGGATCTCTTGGCTTTATGGGTTTAAAATACCTAAGGAAAGCCAAAGAATCTGTATTTTTTTCAGCACTCATTATATGTCATCAAAATTTACAACCACCACAGTGCACTTTGAAATCCTTGAAGGTAGAGGCTGTGTCTAACAGTGATCCTGGTATAAGAAGCTTTCAGTAAATGCTTGTTGAATACAGGGAGTGAGCAGATCGTCAGGATATAGTCAAAGCTTTGGCATCATAACATATGAGGCAAGAGGGATAATTCTAAAACTACTGTCTTTAGGAATCCAGATCAGCTCTAGTAAAGGGTATCTATTCAAAGGTCTCATATGGAGATTCTGGTAACATCTGTTATAATTCAGCACTTCCAAGAACATAGAGGAGAAACCATCAGGGTAGGAGTAAATTCCATGACCTAAGAGTGAATTAGAGTAAACAATGGACTGACATCTGTGGATAAGAAAATGGGTAAATGTTACCACAAGGATTGGGAGAACAGAGAAGGTGACCAAAGACCAAGGCAAGAAGGGACTACATGTCTGGGGAAGCAGAGAACCAAGGCCACCCAGCTGGTCATGAGCCTCTTTCATACCTATGAACCGAGGTTCTGCTTCTAAATTCATCTAAGATCTGAGGATGTGATAAGGGCCTCTTCCAGAATCACTCATTGAGTCTAGAGGTGCATAACAATAGATGAGCAATAGCTCCTAGTAAGTGGATAGAAGAGACAATGTAGGAAAATTGGGACTTTTTATACTAAGAACAAGGGCAGATGTGTCCTCAGTGACCTTTATTGAACAATTTTCTGAATTTGTCGATAATCTTTCAAACACAAAACAATGTTCTTTGCTTTCTTCTATTTGATTCGGTTTCTGAATTACATATAATAAAATTGTTTAAAGAAGCTGCCAACTGTAGGTCATAGACTTAGAAAAAGTTACATTTCTTTGACATTCATTTTGTTAACTTCAAATAATAGAGTTTTGGTAGAGTTTCAGTTCTTCCCTGAAGTTTCAATGTTTAATTGTTTATATGTTACACACATTAGTAGCTCAGTGTAAGTTGAGCTTCTATATCATGAAACTGTGAGTAGTAGATACTTTCTTTTGTTTTTAAAGATTTTATTTATTTATTTATTTATTTGACACAGAGAGAGAGAGAGAGCAAACACAAGCAGCGGGAGCCACAGGCAGAGGGAGAGGGAGATGCAGGCTCCCCACTGTGCAGGGATCCCGATGTGGGGCTGATCCTAGGACCCTGAGATCATGACCTGATCCAAAAGCATACACCTAACTGACTCAGGAAACCAGGCATCCCAAGTAGATGTTCCCGTAGAGAAAATATGTGAATGGATAAGAAAAATATGAGTTTCAAAACTAGCAGATAGATGTTTTTGTACTCTCTCAACATACATTGTGTAGATTAATCTAAAACTCTTGCATTTTCAAAATTATGGTATAAAACTCAGTTAAATTTCTGGAAATGACAATGTAGTTAACAATGATCCAACTATATATATAGTATATAGTATATATATTATACGTATATAATATACTTTTTGTTATAGGAGACACATTTGGATATTTTTTAAAAAAGTTCTTCCATGACAGTGGTTATCTTAAATATAACTTCAGGAAAATAAAGTCCTTTCTAATGAGAGAATGCTGGATTTTCCTTTTGTTCTTACAAATGGAGAATTCATTCATTGGTTCCTGAATTTGAGAAAATTTGTTTAGATATCGTCATCAAAATATTCAGTCTGAATTCACTGATACCATTAATCTGACCTTCATTATTAGAGTCCAGAGGGCTGCTGTTTGTCTCCTCATACCCATTTCCTGGTTCACTGAGTAACTCTCATGTCAACTTTTAATCTTTGCCGTTATATACAGAATATGGAAAATTATGAATCTCAGCAATGTTGAATGAAATTTAAAAATATGTACTACTACAGGGGTGCTTGGGTGCCTCAGTGGATTAAGCATCTACCTTTGGCTCAGGTCATGATCTCAGGGTCCTAGGATCGAGCCCTGCATTGGGCTCTCTGCCTGCTTCTCTGCCTACTTGTGATCTCTGTCTATCAAATAAATAAATAAAATCTTTTTAAAAAAATAAAAAGATACTACTACAAAGATGGTGTTTCTAATTTGCTTAATATTTTCTTGAAAGATTATGTAATACTTTGAATAACACAAAAAAACTGAGTGATCATAACCTATTTTAGGATTTTATCATCCTTTTAGTTTATTCCACCTTCTTAAATTTTATGATTCTTCTAGTCTTTTGTATCATAGTTAGAAACCATTATGAGTAATAATGAGTAATAATGAAGTGGGTTTCAAAATATAGGAAAATGTCACTAATAACCGCAATGAATTTAAGGTTTATAAAAATAAGTCTAATGAAATTGTATTGTATTTTCAAGGTAAAATGACTTTCATTTTTAAAAACAAGCAATTTCTTTTCATTAAAAAAAAATACTTCTGACCAAGAATGAAAGCCTTGAAATATCATTATGCATAAATAGTTGGAACTGCTCAAATGAGGCCATCAGGAGCTTCCTTCTTCAATGTTACCTTCATGTTTCCATGACTCTTTGATACCACTTTTGAGTAGAGTTGAGATATAGTTTTTTTTGCAAATTCTGACTTAAAACACTGTAACTTTTCCCCACAGTGTACAAAAGACCCATTGTTGAATAACTGTAATGTTGAATAATTGTATGTAATTTTTGATTGTCACAATATGAACTTAAGAGGCCTTTTTCTTCCTGTTCTACAAAAACATCAAGAGAAAAATCAGGGTTCTTGACCTTTCATATGAAAGGTTTCCCAAAGAGCATGACCATACTAAGGGAAAATAGTAAAATAGATCCTTTCATTCTCTGTTCCCTCATCCAATGATTTGTAAGAAATATTGCTCCTGAGAGAAGAAGAAAAAAGAAATAGCACACACCTGCAAATGGTTCTGCAGTTTTGCATCATAAATTCATACAACTTAGGGGCACTTGAGTAGCTCAGTCAGTTAAGCATCTACCTTTGGTTCAGGTCATGATCCCAGGGTCCTGGGATCCCTCAGCCTGCTGCTCCCCTGCTTGTGCTCTCTCTTGCTCTCTCTCTCTCTCTCTGTCAAATAAGTAAATAAAATCTTTAAAGAAAAGAAAATAAATTCATACAACTTAATAATATGAAACAGTTCAGAGCCAAAATTTAAAATGTGCCAAATAATACCTTCCAAATGTCTGACAGAGCAAAAGGAAACATTCTTTGGTGAAACTCAGTTTCAATCCTGACCTCAAATAATTCCCCTGGAAAAGTTCTGCAAATATAAACTCACAATCACAAATCACAAAACGCATAAGGGAAAGAAACAGCATTATGCAGGACTAGCAGATGAAGTAGAAAACAGAATGAGATCCATAATAATATCCATAAGAATTACCAAATGAAATATAAAATAACTGTATTAAAATGTTTAAAGAAATACAAGTTATTGCAAGTGTATTTTTAACAAGAGCTACATAAAAACAAATAGATTTGAAAGGGAAATATAATTAAGATCATTGAAATCAGTAGTAAGTGGACAGGTTTAATTGCAGATTAGGAGCATTTGAAGACATTAGTGAGTTCAAAGATAAATCTAAGGAAATAATACAAAATACAACACAGAGAGGTAAAGAGATTTTAAAAAACGGTTTCAAGAGAATAGAAAATCAACGTGAGAAGGAATATCACATATCTAATCATTGTTCTTAAAGACATGGTCGGGGGGGAAGAGATGAGGTGACAGAATTTTCCACTGATTATATATAACAGTATACATATTTTTGAAAGCTCAAGATAACAAGCAGGATAAATAAAGAGACTATTTTACCTAAATAGATCACAGTGAAAGTCCAAATCATCAATGAGAGAATTAGGTTTTCAAAAGCTTCTAGAGCAAAAAGATCTTCATAGGCATGAGAATAATCCTGACAGCTGACTACTTCTCAACCACAAAAATAGAATCCAGTAGACAGTGAAGAAAAAATGTCATAATGTGCTTATGGGAAGAAAAAAAAAACAGAACTTAGAGCTGTTTATCAGCTGAAAATATCTGTCACAAAAGAGAGCAATATAAAGACATTTTCAGACAAACAAAAATTTTGAGTGTTTACCACCACAGACCTTTTCTAAGGCAAATAATAAGGGATTTTCTTAAGGCAGAAATGAAAGTGATCCTACAAGGAATATATAAAATAAGAAAATGAAAAAGACAAAAGAATAAAGTAGCAAATATATTGGTAAATCTAAGTGGATAAATTGAAAACCTTATCAGGCAAATTCTAATCCATAACACACTAAAAGAAAGCTGATGAAAGTATATTAAAATGATAAAAAATGACTTTGGGGCCAAAAAGCATCATTGGAGACAAAAGTAGTCTGTGTATAATAAGCTTTCCCTCATCAGAAATGTGTAGCAAGTTGATGTACCCAAGAATATAGCTCACAACAAATATGTAGCAAACTCTGAGAAGGTCAAGTAGAAATAGACCATCTGCCATCAAGTTGGGGGGTTTTTGACTTATTATCAATACTAGGTTGAACAAAGGAGACTGAAACTATCAGTGGAACCATAGAAGATTTGAACAAATCTTCAAATTTTCTGGTTGAAAAAATAGATCTAGTTTGTTGAGTGGTTTGTTCAAATCACTCAACAAACTAGATCTATTATGGAAGCATGCAACATGAAGTATGTCTGAATAGTGATCACATCCTAGGACATGAAGCAAGTCTCAGACATTTTCAAAAGAACAAAATGCTCCGTGATTATGAACATCTAAGTTAAAAAACCAAACAAAAGTAACTTTAAAAATAACATTTTTTGAAATTTAGAAAAAAAAAAAAACAAGGCAATGATCGATAACTTCTCAAATAAGAAATTATATTGTTGGGGCGCCTGAGTGGCTCAGTGGGTTAATGCCTCTGCCTTCGGCTCGGGTCATGATCTCAGGGTTCTGGGTGGAGCCCCACGTCGGGCTTTCTGCTCAGCACGGAGCCTGCTTCCTCCTCTCTCTCTCTCTCTGCCTGCCTCTCTGCCTACTTGTGATCTCTGTCTGTCAAATAAATAAATAAAATCTTTAAAAAAAGAGAAATTATATTGTTAATTAGAAAATGTTGACATCAATGACATAATTCCCTTTGTTCAAACCTTATGGGATACACCTAAGATGGCTCTTCAGTAGAGATATGTAGTCTTCAATGATCAAACTAGAGAAGGAAGATTGAAAATTGATAAACAAAGCACCTAACTTTATATGTTATTAAAAACGGTAGTAAAACACGTCCAAGTAAATTAGAAGTAAATAAATAATAATGAAAAACTTCTATAGGGCCAGGGCCTCTGTCTATTTTAAGCATTGATTTTTTAAACATTGCTGTAGGGTGGTCTCTATTCCCCATACTTGTGAATGTGAGCAGACTAGCTCCAGAAACTCTGCTTTAGCTACTGTTCTGTACCCTCTTTTGGACAACGGTGGCCTAAGCAAAACTTTAAAGCAAGATGAACACTGAATCACATGTAACACTGACTATTCTAAGATCAGTCTTATATTCTGCTTCACAGGTTTTAATACCCAAGTTTCACCAAGTGATTCTAGGGTGACAGGATGGTCTACACCTTGAGGAACTATACAATGTGAACTTACAGATAGCTGCCAAGGAAAGACATAACAGGGTGATATCCCCATCTGTAAAACTGGGATAATGTACCAGAACTACCTTATTTTGTGACTTTGGGGGTTAAATGGGACAAGCTATATAGAATTCCTAATAATGGCTGGAATGTTGATATACTACTTAATGATAAGATGTCATTTCAACTGGCAATCATGTGTTTGCCACATATGAATTATTACATGTTCTAATTACTTTGTTTCTTTTCAATTATTCCATCTTAATTTTAAATATTTCTTTGATTCTAGTTGTTACCCAAATTATTAGATTTGTATCTAATAAATGAATTCATTTTCTAAGAAGCAGGACTAAGCAATTATTAACCTCTTAGGGCCAATAATTTAACTTTCTTCATTTTTCCCATAATAATAACCATACCTGAATTTACATTCCTTTAAAGCAAATCCTGTGATCTAATGAGCTCTACAAGACTCTTGCCACTTTAAAGTGCTTTCGAATTTTAAATAATACTTTGAGCTCCTTCTTCCTTTTGACTGACGGGATTGTAATTCTATTTCTCATACAATTTTGAATTGCATAAATTAGCAAGCCATTATTAAATATTTTATACCTTGATTGTGCATCTTTATTTTCGAGGGCTTAAACATCTCTGATGTGTTTTTAAAATCAACAACTATTATTTGTTCTTTTGATCATGACAGGAAAATATTTCTTAAGAGCTTGCAAACAATTGTAATATATTTTGGGGTTGGGGCAATATTCTTGTAGATTTCAATAGAATAATTTGAGAGGAGTTATTTATTTTTTCTGGAAAAAGTGAGTTTATACAGGGATTTGAACTGGGACACTTCACCTTTTACATGAACAATATTATTATTTTGTGAGTAGCCATGAAAAGTGGCATAAGTCACCATTCTCTTACTGCCTTTTGGCTTCTCTTGATGCCTTCTCATTCTTAATCCCTCTAGTGCTTTGCCCTCAGCACTGCTGAAAAAGCATGGTCTGACAAATTGCTTCAAGTGGGCTCAGGAGCAGATTCTTACCATTAACTTGGTAAGTAAGTTATAGCATTCACTGAGGGAGTTGGCCCAACACATACCAATTCCCAGGATTTTTTTAGGATTTGATGACTCTAAGCCAAAATCCTTCCCAAAATTTGCCCTGGTCTACAGTTGTCATAGCTACTCTTTGTTAAGTCTCCCTAAAGATTTGAGTAATAATATTTCAAAGTTTTCATGTTATAATTCAAGAGGTGATCACACATGTCATAATACTTAAGGCAACACATTATGTTGCAACCCATAGTTACTTTTTCAGTTGTTTTATTGATATAGCTTGTATATAGCAAAATGCACCCTTTGTATTGAATCTCTTTGTGAGTTTTTTAAATGTATTAGTTACATAACCACTACTGCAATTAAAATACAGAACAGTTCCAATGACCAAAAAATGTTCCTACTTCCTTATTTGTAAACTTCTCCTTCCCTACCTCCTGATAACCACTAATCTGTTTTTGGTCCTGGTAATTCTCTTTGCAAGAATGATAAGTAAATGGAAACACATTAGGTAGCCTTTCAAATCTGTCTTCTTTCTATAAGCATAACGCGTCTGAACGTCATTCATGTTGTTGATTTATTAGTAGCTCATTTCTTGTGATTGCTGAGTACTATTTCACTATATGAATTATACCACTTTGTCAATTTCCAAGTTCAAGTCTCATTCGGGTTCTTTCAAGTGTGTGACAGTTACAAATAAAGCCATTCTAAGCTTTCTCATATAGATATTTTGTGTTGACATGGACTATCATCCTACTTGAGAAATGGTAAGTGTATGCTTAAGATTTTTCAGTATAATTTTTACTTTAAATTTATTTATTTAAATCAGTTTTAGACAAATAAAAAGTTGTGAAGATAGTAGATGGAATTCCCACATACCTCAAACTCAGTTTTCCCCTACTATTAACATCTTGTATTAGAATGGCATGTTTATAACGATTAATAAACCTATATTGATATTTTATTATTAACAAAAGTACATAATTTATTTATATTTCTTAGATTTTATTTAATGTACTTTTTTTAAATGTAGTGTACTTTTTATACAATAGGATCCCATTCAGGTATGCTGCATTACTTTTAGTTGATATGGCTTTTTAAACTCCACTTAGCTGTGACAGTTTCTCAGGCTCTTCTTGTTTTTAATGATCTTGACAATTTTGGGGAGTAACATATAGGTATTATATAGACTGTCTCTCAGTTGGGGTAGGTCTAATGTCTTTCTCATGATTAGACTAGGCTTATATGCTTTTTGGGAGGAAGATCACAAAGGTCAGGTGCCACTTTTATCATATCGTATAAAGAATACCTACTGTCAGGATAACTTATCACAAATGCATCAGATGAAATGTATTTTTTAACACAATTTATTTCATTTTTTTCAGAAAACTATAACATTTCATAATTTTTGAGGACAATAGCCAATTTAAAACCACTTTTGTTTGCATGGAATTATAACATTAGGTCCTAAATTGCAACTCTTGAAAGTACTAACCAACTAGAATTTCTTTTTTTTAGAATTTCTTTTATGATCTGCTTTCCTATTTATAGACACTCTGTCATTATGAAAGGAGCTAAAATCATTTGGTTCTTAGCTCTTAGAAACCCAAAAGTGCTTTAGTAACTTAACCTTTCTGAGACTCAACTTTTCATCTACAAAATTTAGCTAATTTAGTTAGAAAATGCAGTCACTTTAGTATGTAACAGTTATGAGGGTTTAGTAACAATGATTGGGAAGATGCTTTGTAAAGTATGTAGCACTGGAAAAAAATACTTGCTGTAATTATTTTCACCAAAACTTTTTGAAACTCGAGACTTAAATATGGCACTCATAGGGGAACTGTAGTGACTGCCATAGTATTTGATGGGTTAAAATCCTTATGAAATATGTTTGGGTCTACACATCTCTTCAAGTTACTTTTCTAGCTAAAGTGCTGCTTTGATAGAGAAATCAGATGCACCAGGTACGTGTCATTCACACCAGGAATGAATGGGAAAGCATAAATTCACAAAGGATACTAAGAAGCTATAGAGTTAGAGGTAGAAAGGATCCCAAGAAAGTTGGTTGTCACTGAGGCTAGAAAAATCAATCAACAGAGTTAAAGCAGGGAGAGAGAGGTCAGATGAGAAATATGGGAATGGTACCATGATGCTAGCTAAGTTAAATAATTTCCTTTGAAGCTTGGACTGCATAGCCTACAGCAGTAAGGAGAGAGGAGTGAATGGAAAATGATGAACTCAAGACTGCATTTTTCACTACAGGCACATATACTCTGAAGGTAGTACTCATTGCATATCACTATTATTATTATTATTATCATTATTATATTATTGAAATGCAACAGCCACATTTTCTCAAGTCCTTTAAGTTCATCCAGTACTAACTCCAGTAAAATGTTGCTTATTCTCCAACAGCTGGGTATTGCTTGAAATGAAGACTATCCAGGAAAATGGGAATATCCAGCTGACAGGGTCAGAGGGTACACATTCACACCTTCAGTGGTTCAAGTATTTATTCTCATGTGCTTTGCTGCCCACTTCTCTGAAAACCCACTTGACCTGCCAATTGTTGTCTCTTCAAAATGGATTTCCAGCATGTTAGACGATATTCTTAACAGTGTAAACAACTCTGAAGAAGCAGTTAAACGCTGTTGACTCTTACAAGCTAAGCTGTTGGATTTATCCTTTAAGCCCAATCAGGAAAAGTATGTAGAGGTAAAACTGTCTGCAGGATGAGCTCTTATTTAGTCAAGGAATCCAAAGTTGGAACTGAAAAGCACAATGTGAAATTGCTGAAACAAGATGACTTTGCATGATGCTAAAATGGGATACACTTATTCATCATGTTCAAGGCTAAGCCACCATCCCCTACTCTAGATAGGCACAGTTAACATGCCTCTTGCCATGCCCATTTTGATGCACATTTCTGTAATTTTTAAATAGACCTAAAGAAGATTCTCTACTCTCAAAAAATGCTATTAAATTCCTTGATATTTCAGTCTAAGAATGAAAAAAATTATATTGTTACTGAGGGCAGCTGGCTGGCTGGGAAGTAGAAGAAAACGAGACAAAACCAAAACAGAAAGTCAAAACACAACCTCCAGAAGAAATGCTATCTCTGACAATTTTCTTTTGCTGTATTGATATCAGTTTGAGAGCGTTTACGAACAGGATAAGAGCAGATAGATATTGACTGGCAGTTCGGTGTGACTGTAATGAGTTCAGGTACTAGGTAGACTCTGGGAGGGTAAAGAAACTGTTTTGGTGCACATTTCCTCTTTAGAGAAGGGTTCATGCATAGGAAAATACTCTTTTATCATTTTTATTATACCCCAAAATAATCAAAGTCAAATTTAACAAAGATGATGTTTTGTGTGGCATAGTAGACCTAAGTATTGCTTTTTAATATTTAAGGAATTGCTAGTTAGACAAGAGAGAATGACTCCACGGTGCTAGCTCACTTGCTTGCTTTAAGCTTCCATAAATTCTGAACATGCAGAGAGCCTTTTAAATTATTTTTGTCTATTGTCAGAAGGACTGCTGTTTTTCTCAGTTTAAGACTAAAACCACAATAGCAAGAGCATCAAAAATTCACATATTTTGCCTCATATGTGGTCATAATATTTTCATTTTCGTGGGACAATGCAAATCCACATGCATCAAGGAAGAATGGAAGGAAGTAGAATGAGTTATCAAAAACTCAAGAGAATCTCTCAAAATTTAGACCCGATGAATATTTCAAATTTTCTCCTAGGAAAATCCTCTAAATCTTCATGAGTCATTTTTCTTAAAGGTTCACAGGAAAGATATTTGTAAATTTCTGAAACAAAATTGTTCCTCAGTTGCTAATTTTTTCCCCAGAGATTTATCTTAAGAGGTTTTTGTTTCTATAATATTTGATTAAATTTATGTAATAACTGAATTTATCTATGCCTTTGGCTAGAAATAGAAGTACTTGGCTTTTCTCAGTAACCATTATATTTGTTCCAATCCTAAGATATGATAGAGGTACAGAGGATTGACTTTCCTCTTCCTATGATGCAGTGTGTGAAATTGTCCCTTTCACTTCTTCACCCCTAAAATGACAATAAAAAAAAAAGAACTAAGCCAAAAATGGAAAAAAAAAAACATTGAGTGGAAGAAGAAAATTAGCTGGTCTTTTTAGAAAGGAAGTTCAGGTCCTCCAATCATACCGAGCAATCGAATTCACAAAGTAACATTGACTATGGTTTCATAGACATCTTCTCATGGGAAACTGCTTTTCATTGGCAGTCCTTCCTTTCCTGCATTTTCTTTTCTAAACTCTGAAGATTTTACAATCCATTACCATGTTCTTTACCTTCTAAAATTGGATCTGGTTTCCTATAACTTATTTATACCCACATATAATGGAATATTGATATTATCTATTAAAGGTATCATCTCCTGTATTTTACAAATATTAAAACATTCAAGAATTTGAACACAAACTATTTAAGAAAACAAATCTCTTCTAAAAATAAACCCTGGTCATGCTGTCATGGAAATAGAACCACCTTGGAAATCCAAATATTAAGGAAGTAATATTTCTTTTAAACAAATCTCAGCAGGGAGAGGAGCACAAAGATGGTTTTACCCTCTCTCTCAGATGTGTAGGGTTCCAAAATTTATCACACCACAGCAAGATAGTAGGAGAATTTGTTCATGTAATGTGTCTAGGCTTATCATAATGCTCATCAGAGTATGATTTTCATGAGACAGCCTCAGCCAGTAGGTGTTCTGACATCTGTCATGTGACAATCTGCCTCTAATTTTTAAACTGTAACACAGACTGTGAGTGATTTATAAACATTTTATGCATTTATGAGAGTTTATGTTCTTGTTCTTTTTTATATTTGCACTAGACCATAGTGTGTAAATTTTCACCCGTGACAACTACTTTTAGTAGGGTAGCAAAACTACTTCTTTCTCTAAGAGTCACCTTTTCATGTTTAGCTCTTTTGGGGGTATTTAAAAAGGGCCAGATTGTGAGAACTCTGAAATCTCATGGGAAAATGGAGATTAAACATTAGAGAAGGATCCAATTATTTTGTTATACACACACAAAATTTGTGCCTGCTATTGTGTATTGTCATAGATGAGGTATTCCCAGTGGTCTAAATGAAGAAATAAATATATGAATGAAAGGTGTTAACAATTTATTAATTCCTTTCACTATATGTGAATGGAATTCACAAATGGAGAATATTATGTAGGCCATTGACAATGAAACCACAGCAAATGCACTTTTTTTTTTTAAAGGCAGCTTTCCCACTGACAACCATATAAAGTACTTTTAGATGTCTTCTTATTTCTTTAATTGTAACTTTAATTTTATTTACTCTGATGTCTCTGGAAATATAATTAAAATGTCAGCCAAAATTTGTATATTTCTTTTCTCTTCTTTTAATTGTCTTCTACACCTGTGACCAGACTGCTGTGCTTGTCAGGAACAATAAAAGGAAACTCTCCTAACCACTGGGAACAGATCTATCCACCAGACCACAGGGAATCCGGCTCAGGCAGCAGCTGCTCTGTTTAAATCTATTTGGCCCTATAAGCCATATGCAGGAAGTTCTCTCGAAAGTTGTGCTTGCCTCATTTATTTTCAAACAAATTTTTTTTCTGTTGGGTTATAGAATTTCAGTACAATATTTCCGATTCAAAATTTTCTGTCAAAATCAGAGAAGCTATGAATTTGCAACTACAAGCTCCAAGCATTAAGAGGCTGTGATCCTGGCTGTGCATTTATTCTCTCCCCTGTGCACTAAAAAATGCAGAAATGAGTGTTTCCCCTGTACACTAAAAAAAAAAAAAAAAAAAAAAAAAAGTTCATCAAAGACAAAAAGTGGAGGTCCTATCTCTTTTTGGCAGGAGGTTTGATCCTGACCCAAGTATCAGTTGACATTAAAATAAATTCAATTATTTGTGTGTGTGTGTGCCTTCCAAATATCATTTGAAATTCAAATCCTCTTCACTC